>JAWQRP010005690.1:0-10438 GCA_033557875.1 Quadriops clusia
CTTCCAATATCATTACAAAAAGTTTTTCATTAGCTATGGGTGACATACCTTCTCCACTTTCTACGAATCCCAACCTGTTGTTCATTGATACTGATACTTCAAGTGGTTCATCTGTAATGTCACCACCCACTAATAGCAGAGTTCAAAGCTACACTCTAGGCTTGAACGAAAATGCCGGACCTTCTTTTCAACTCAACAATTCCGTGTATGAATACCAGAATTTATAATTAACTAAATGCAAAGTGTACTTTTTAATTATTATAAATAAAAATTTGAATTTCTGTTTTATTTTATATTCCTAAATTTTACCTTATCTTCACAAATGGCTTTAAAGCGTCATAAATCGCAGAAAGTACTTCCGACAGGAATTCCGAAGTTGTATTTTTTGGCACCCTGTACAAATAGCTCAGAGATGTAAAGCTGTCACCACTTGCCAAATATCTTAATGTTATTTGCAGCTTCAGCCTTGCAGATAATGGTTCTCTCAGACATGTTGATTGTTTTTGAACCCTGTTTTCAACACCACTGAGTAAATATTCAAAATTGTCTACAGACATTCGTAAATGGATTCTGTATCCTTGCAGATCTTCGGTTTCAAGTTCTTTTAACAAATTAGCAGATGCTGAAAGAGTATTTCTTCTACTAATCCACTGCTTCACCCATACGGAACGTTTCTTCCTCTCTTTTATTTTTTCAGCAATTTTTATTAATTCTTCAGCAATTAATTTACTTACAACATTAACACCAACACGAACCAGTTCATTCGACGCCATTTTTATTACGAACTTGAAAAATAATACGTTCAAGTACTTGAACAGCAGCTTGAACCAGTATGAACGGCTACTTGGAGTTAAGACCACCAAGCGAGTGGGCGTCGGGCCGAAAGTGCACGAAGAACAAAAACGGTGACGATCGAGGGGTGCATATGGCCAGCAACCCCCGCACATATGCATATGTGCACATATATATAAGAGACATTAGGTGTTATTGTATCGTGCCTATAATTAAGTATATTATATAAAGTCAGAATATATATATTTAATAAAGTTCATGTAAAATATTTGTGCATCAATTTGAGCTACCGAACAAATTCAATTAACTTGAATAGTGTGAACCCAGCTTTACTTTCCCTGTCTAAAGTGGTACTTTCCACTCCAGCGATAAGCCCCGCCGCACATGCCCACACTCGCATTGGCCGCCACGAGCCGAGTGCGAGTGGCTGTATTTAAAACCTATGACGCAGTACCAAACTCCGCATTTGCTCTAACGTGTCGACGCAGGCACGTACATGAACGTGTACGTGCGTGTCTGTTAGGTGACCGAGACATTGTTTTCGAGTGGCAGTGTCGCGAGTATTTGCAAAATGGAGGAACTTATTGAAGCTGTTCGAAGCGAAAAATGTTTATACGACGTAAAACAGCTAGATTATTTGAATACAAAATTAAAGGATTCTATTTGGAAACGAATAGCAGAGGCGCTAAATCTCAAGGATGGTAAGTATTACTTGTATAAATCTTACTGATGATATAAATGTGAAAGTATGGATGTTTGTTTGTTCATGGTATAAAATATAGTCTAGTATTTGTAATAAAATAGATTAGGTATGTAAGGTATGTAGGTAATAAAAACTAAAACTAAAACAAATATGTATAGGTATTTACAAAATAATTACAAGTTCCATTGTTGTATTAATTGTCGAACGATATCAATACGCACCCCGTTGCACGCTGTGGTTTTGCCAAGTCACTCGTCCTTCTACGGAGTTAAAATAATCCGTAAATTGGTCTCTTATTTCAAATGCCCTTTTCGAAACGCGACCTCTCAATCGCGGCAGAGGCAGTAATTGTTGAAAATTCGGTAAATTTTCATATTCCTCATCCATAGTTCTAGTTATACTTTTTGTGCGTAAATAGTTATGCAAGACACAACTCATTTCAAATGGCCGTAAAAATATTCTAAACCGGGAACTCAATATGTCGAATGCACATTCAACTGTTTGTCTTGCTCTTGAGAGTCTGTAATTAAAAACTTTGTTTCTATAATTGTCTACCATTTGTCTCTGAGGAAAAGGTCTCATAAGGTTTTCCATTAAAGGAAATGCCGGGTCACCAACAATAACATAAGGCACAACTATGTCTTCTCTTCCAGGTAGACCCTTGGGCTCGGGCAGATGCAGCTGTCTGTTCATCATTTTTCTCTTTAATATGCAATTATCAAATATATTTCCATCTGGAAACCTGCCTTTAGAACCGACATCAATAAATACAAATTTATAATTTGCGTCTACTACCGCCAACAGCACAATAGAATGATGTTGCTTATAATTAAAAAATGAGGATCCACTGTTTATCGGTTTCTTAATTGTCACGTGTTTTCCATCGATAGCGCCCACGGTATTAGGCATTTGCCATATATTTTGAAAATCGACGGCATTTTTTTCCCATATATCCAGTGTAGGTTCCGGCAAGTAAATAGGTTGCATGTTTCTCCAAATAGCTGAAGATACCTTGGTTATAATATTTGAGATAGTTCTTTCTCCCATTCTGTAACTATAACCAATGCTCCGATATGAGTTACCGCTCGCGACAAATCTGTAAAGAAAAAAAAATACATTTATTATATTTTATATAGTCGTGCTTGTTAATGATGACTAATTTTATTGTAGGAAGTGAAGTCGAGAAATCTTGGGAAAAACTGAGAAACAATCACCGAGATGCGCTTCGTCGGCAGAAAATTTCTAAACCGAAAAGTGGATCAGGGGCTGTTAATATAAAGCCATGGCGCTTTCAAGAAAATATGGCATTTTTAATCCCGCATATGGCAAATAGGCCAAGTAACACCAATTTTACTGAAGACATACTAAATGACGAATCATCTCATAGTAATTCAAATACTATAGAAAATGACATTCAAAAAAATGTTGATGATACGGATATTCATGAATCAGGAGTTGAAGAAACTATTGAAAACCCTGAATCACCATCTCCTGGTACAGCAGCTGATGAAGGAAGTAAAAGACGACGAAAAAAGAACACTTTAAATAACTTACTAGCTAAATCGATTGAGGGCCATGAACGTAGAGCAGCTACAAGACAGCAACAACGGGAGCGCTTAATTGCCAACACCAATAATGATTTCACCATAAGCAATGTTAAAAATGATCCACTTTTCCATTTTTTTATAAGTATATACCAGACTACAAAAAGATTGCCGCCACTGGCTCAACACAATATCAAAACAAACGTATTTTCATTGGTGTCCCAAGAAGAATCTAAATACTTGGAAGAATATTCTCCTCGTCCACATTCTTCCTATTCACATGTTAGTGATGTAGGATCATATTATTCATCATATACGCCTTCTCCTGCAGAACAACAGCCACATTTTGATGCAGAAACATATCATATGCCTCCTCCTATACAACAAGTCATTCAGGGTAATGAACTCGACAATTCTGGAAATACGTTTCAAACTATTTAAATTAAATTTATAAATTATTATGGTGCTTTAAATAGTTCCACTTAATTTTGTAATCGTTTACCTACATAATAAACTTACCTTAAGAAAACGGCCAATTTTTCTTCAGTACTAATTCGTTCATGACCACCATATCCTTGATCTTCTAAATCTGTAGAAATCATCGCATGTACTTCCTTAAAATCGTTCCTAGTCATTCTAAAATCATTTTTAAATTTTTCGTCTGAAAACTCAGAAGTTAAATTGAATTCTCCATGTGTTTTCCTTTTGGACAGGTAAGAGCTCTTCCATATTTTTTTTTCGGATGATTTCCTTATTAACAATAATCTATTTGAAAACTCGTTATCACTGTCGGATTCTGAACTTATATTAATCGCGTCCATCTTGTTTCGTTTTCGCTAAGCGAATGGTAGAGACACTGACTGATGTACGACTCGTGAAACGAATTGCGGACACACACGTGCCCACCAATGTCAAAGTGACATTGGCGCAGTGTCGTGAACGAGTGCGAGTGTGGGCATGTGCGGCGGGGCTAAGTAATTACTGGCGGCCAGTGAAAACAAACCTGTTTGTTTTTACTGGCGACCAGTGAAAGCAAACCTGTTTGTTTTTACTGGCCACTCCACGGCAAGTAGCGGGTGACGTGGGCGGTCATGTGACCACTGGCGGCCAGTACTTTCCTGTCAAAACATGCACTGTCCCCCACTTACCACCAGTAGAGCAGTGGCAAGTGAAGGAACGCATCACATTGTGATTTGTTGTTGTGGTGTAGTACGTTGTGAAAATGTCAGGAAAGTGTGTTGCAGAGAAGAAGAAAAGTGCAGTTAAGTGGAATTGTGATGATATTTCAAAGTTTTTGGAGGCTTTTCAGAGCTACGAACTACTATGGAACTGTTGTCATCCTGAATACGTTGACAAACAAAAGCGTGAATCTGGCATGCATAGGTTAATGGCCGAGATTCAGAAACAAGGTGTAGAAGTACCGGATATTTGTTTTTTGCGGAACAAAATTAAAGTGATAAAAACAAAGTACAGACAAGAAGCTGTCAAAGTTGAGGAATATAAATCAAGTGGTAAAGGTACGGATGACCTGTATGTACCAAGACTTACCTGGTACATTCTTGCTGACTCGTTACTAATCAAACTTTGAATAAATATTATTGAAATATCCATACAACATTTGCTTTCTTTTAAGTTCACCCAACAAACTAGTGTACGATACATTTCTGAAATAAAACTTTTAAAAAATTTTTACATTGCAAAGTGAGTTTATACTACTTTTAATAAACCTTAACCCTTAGAACCCGGCTGGCCGGTAAACCGGCCAGAGACAGTATTGTATATACCCGGCTGGCCGGTAAACCGGCCAGAACACATAATAGGTATTTAGGCGCGCATGTAACCCACACTTTAAGCGTGAAATTGTGCAAATTAGATTTATTTTATTTTTATATAACATCCGCATTGTCATTGGATAATAAAAACCAAAGTATTTATAGGAAGGTCGATATTTATTACGTACAGCAATGGTTCAATTTCCGGTCTTTTATAAAAAAAAAGGTTCCCGTTACATTTTGGAATGGTAGGTATATTTTCACTTTCTATATACACACAATGTTCAAGTATTGTCTACTCTTGCATTTCGAAAGCCAATGCTAGTAATCGGTCATCGGTCTAGTTTAGTGCAAACGTATGATAAAACCAACGATAAAACAGTCTCCTTTATAGTGTTGTGAATTTCTGAAGTGACGTTTCGTTTGCAAGGTATGTATTTTTATTTTATTGAAATAATGAATTTTTTATATTTCAAACAACTATTATAGTAGGTGTAATGGAAACAGGAAGTGACGTAGGCTTATCAGACCGGATGACGCAATCCACGTCACCGGCAGTGACGTCTCTTATCTGTGACGTCACCGGAAGTGACGTCTCTTATCTGTGACGTAACACGTCACACGAGTCTACCTGCGTGTGTGTGTTATCAGCTAGCGTACTACGTGCTACTACGGACTACCTGAGTTGTACGAGGCTACCTGTGTGTCTGTGTGTTATCATCTTGCGTACTACGTGTTATCAGCTACTGCGGGCTACCCGAGTAGTGTCTGGGCGTTATCAGTTGGTCTGGTGTCTGGTGTACCTGCGTCTGCGTACGTGTGTTATCAGCTGGCGTACTACGCTAGTTGTGTCTGCTGAAGTGTTGTAATGACGTATGTTCTCTGACGTATGCCTTGTGACGTAATTGGGTGCCATTTTCAAATGTGGGGACCCTAGACTGGGGCGTTGCAGATCTGGGGACCCTATATTGGGTGTGTCAAATCTGGGGGCCCTATACTGCGCGCGGCAAATTCAAATCCGGGTGGCAGCGCCATCTGTTGACAAATCCAAATCTGTAATATTAATTAATATTCTTTTTAAAACACCCCACATTGCGTCTCGCTGGATTTGAACCCGAGCTCTAGTGATTACTGGCCAAGCGCTTTGCCACAGAGCTATGGACTTCGCATACATTGCACTCTTTATTAATAGTATATATAAAAAATATAATCTGGGGGCCCTAGACTGGATGTGTCAAATCTGGGGGCCTCAGTTTCCAGCGCCAAATTTAAAATCTGGTTACACATCTGGGGGCCCTAGTTTCCAGCGCCAAATTTAAAATCTGGTTACACATCTGGGGACCCTAGTTTCCAGCGCTAAATTTAAAATCTGGTTACACATCTGGGGACCCTAGTTTCCAGCGGTAAATTTCAAATCTGGTTACACATCTGGGGACCCTAGTTTCCAGCGCTAAATTTAAAATCCGGTATATTTTTATTGAAATTTCCAAACTTCTAATGGAACAACCATTGCATGTGAGCACTCAAATTGAAGCCTAAAGTAAGAAGAATCGAATTACAGTCACTTTCGGTTTCACGTCCGGTTTGTAAATATTGCCGTAACCCTAGCATGTCACATGTCAAATTAAACGTCTCATTGAGAGGAATTCGATGGTAGTGAAAGAATATTCGGATGCTATACAAAGTTTATTTATACAAAATTCATTATGTAATGCAAGTCAAGAATGAAGGAAAATGTGGTTTCTCCTGCAGACATCCTCACAAATTAAGCAGCTCTATGCAGAAAGCCGGATTCGTTTTTTACATGATGCTCGACAAATTTAAATCTTTTATTAAAAATTTGAATGGAAATAAATTATGTTACATATCTAATTAAACGGTTTAATGCTGACTCTACCTATCTAATCATACTTCCGTTCACTCACGATTCCAGTTTCCCGTCCACTCGCGGGCTATCGAATAACATTACCGTTCACTCGCAAGTTATCTGTTCCAGTCTCGCGAGCAATCAAACTTCCACCCTCATCTAGCTGCACTCGCATTCCGCGTGGGATCACTGACAGTATATAAACGGGGCTCTTATTAGCAATACTTCAGTTCCCACCGAGGCGTCAATCATGGCTGACAAAACAAATCGCTGCGATGTGTGTGACGACACGTACGTTAACTATATGGCACACATTAATTCGCTTCAGCATAAATCTAAAGCGTTAAGGTTGGAAACAGACAGACTATTAATGAATATTGAGGAATGTTTATTAGGACAGTGCAAAAACTTTAAATCATTGGTCGAGGATGTTCGAAGAAAGCATTTATGTGTTAAAGTTAACATAGAACTTTTTGGGGAGTATGTGCTATCCACTGAAGAGGACGTTGAAATAAAATCATTCAATACCAAATACAGAATAGCGGACTCTACCACTGACTTGTCCAAGCTATACGATGAGTTTTGTACCATCTTGAAGAAGAAGGCTAGTGAATTTCAAGTAAGTTTTTACCCCCCTATTTATGTGCTGCTTCTCATACGATTGGTTTTGCAGGAGAAGGAGTCGGGATGGGCTTTACGCAAACTCCTCTTTATTGAAGTAAACATCAACAAATACTCCCCTATAGTCGGCTCGTCCTACATCCCGCTTCCGAAGGACATTGAAGCGAAAAAGGCCGTCATCAATGTGAAGAACAACGACCAACAATGCTTCCAATGGAGCTGCATTACACCCACAACAGCAAAATGCACACAGAGTGTCTCATTATCGTCCATATGAGAACACCCTAAATTTCGAAGGTATAGAATTCCCCGTCAAACTAAAAGATATCCCCTGTTTCGAGGAATTAAATAACATTTCTGTCAACGTGTACGGGCTGGAGAATGGTGAGGTTGTAGGACCGTTACATTTTTCCAAAAACAAACAAGAAATTCATGTAAATCTTTTACTTTTAGATAACGGTGAGCATACACATTATTGTTTTATTAAAAATTTATCGCGATTAGTAGGCTCCCAACTAAATAAGAAACATCAAAGAAAGCATCTGTGTGACGGTTGTCTTTGCTTTTTTAATAACATTGAGAAATTACGTAGACATGAGGAGAATGACTGTTCTCATGTCTACACAGAACTTCCATCGGGGGAGAAGAAAAAAAATTTCTTTGGGGAAGAGATCCCTAACAATATTTTAAATTTTAACGGTTTTGCTAAAAGTATGCGTCTACCATTCGTCGTGTATGCCGATTTTGAGTGTGCTCTTGAACCCTTAGATTCATGTGAAAAAAATCCGTCAAATTCTTACATTTCATCCACACATGTTCATAAACCTCACTCATTCGCATATTATATCAAATGCTCCTATAACGATTCACTTTCCAAATTTGTCACATATCGAGGTGAGGATTACTCACAAACTTTTATCGACTATTTAGAGAGGGATATTAAAGATATATATACTAATCACTTAAATAAAATTATTCCGATGTACCCTCTGACTCCCGAGGAAGAATCAAATTTCAAAAATGCAACACACTGTCACATATGTGAGCTACCGTTAGAGGGAGCAGTTAAAGACCACTGCCACCTGTCAGGTAGATACCGTGGAGCCGCACATGGTAATTGTAATTTAAATTATAAAATTCCCACCTTTATACCGATATTTTTTCATAACATGTCTGGCTACGATGCTCATCTCTTCATCAAAGACTTAGCTGCCGATGGGGAGAATTTAGATGTGATAGCACAAAGTAAGGAGCGATACATATCGGTCACAAAGCATATTGGCAGTCGTGAACACCATATACGACTTCGTTTTCTTGATTCTTTCCGTTTTCTAAGCTCAAGTTTGGACTCCCTAGCGGAGAACCTGACTGATGACGCTTGCTTGAGCGTTAAAAAATTTTTCCCCGATAACTTTCACTTGATGCGAAAAAAGGGTGTTTTCCCCTACGAGTTTATTGACTCCATGGAAAAACTCAATTACCCCAGGTTACCCGACAAATCAGCTTTTTATAGCAAAATGAATGATTCAGAGATTACCGACGCCGAGTATTTACGCGCAAAATTGGTTTGGCAAAAATTTAATTGCAAGACTTTAGGTGACTACTCAGATGTTTACTTAAAAACGGATGTATTACTATTGGCTGATGTGTTTGAACAATTGAGAGATGTTTGCTTAAAATCTTACAAACTCGATCCCGCGCAGTACTTTACATCACCCGGCTTGAGTTGGGACGCGATGCTCCGATATACCAAGATAAAGTTAGAACTTTTAACGGATATTGATATGATAAAATTTGTTAAGAAGGGCATACGCGGAGGCGTCGCTCAATGTATGAAACGGGATGCGAAAGCAAATAACAAATTCACCCCGAACTTTGATCCCTCAAAACCGTCATCCTATATCGCGTATTTGGATGCTACAAACTTGTACGGGGCGGCAATGAGTCAATTCCTACCTCATTCCGGATTCAAATGGGTAGACCCCATAGACGTAACAACAATTACCGACGACAGTCCCGAGGGCTACATCCTCGAAGTGGACTTGGGGTATCCAAACGAATTACACGATGAACATTCAGATTTACCACTATGTCCGGAACAAATAAAATCCCCGATAAGTATGAACAAGCAGGTGAAATTAATTCCTAATTTGGAGGATAAAACAAATTATATAATTCACTACAAAAATCTCAAGCAAGCGTTATCGCTCGGCTTGAAATTGAAAAAACTTCACCGCGTTCTGAAATTTAAGCAATCTCCATGGTTGAAAGCGTATATTGACTTTAACACCGAATTTAGAAACAAAGCCAAGACTAAATTTGAGAAAAATTTCTTTAAACTCATGAACAACTCCGTGTTCGGTAAGACGATGGAGAATGTAGATAAAAGGAAAAATATTAAATTAGTAACCAGTTGGGAGAATAAGGGTAAAAGGTTAGGTGCTAAATCTTTAATTGCGAGTCCCGCTTTCCGGAACTGCTCCATCTTCACCTAGAATTTTGTTGCAATTACCATGCAAAAATTAAAAGTTGTTTATGATAGACCCATCTACGTCGGTTTCGCCATATTAGATCTTTCGAAAACAATAATGTATAATTTTCTCTATAACTATTTAAAACCGAAATATGGTAAAAATGTAAATGTCCTGTATACTGATACGGACTCGCTAGTTTTGGAACTTTTTACTGAGAATTATTACAACGACATTATTGAGGACATTAATATATACGATACGTCAAATTATCCACCCGACAATAGATTCAAAATTCCGATAACCCCTTCAGTAGTCGGTAAAATGAAGGATGAGTATGGGGGTAAGATCGTTTACAGATTCCTCGGAACAGGGGCTAAAGCTTATGCTGTTGAGACGGAGGATAAGTGAGTAGTAGAAATGGAAAAGGCTGAAAGTGCCAAATCATGAAAAATCGATTTTTTGAATGCAATATGCTGAAAGCAACATCGCCAATAACCTAGACAAGGCTTAAAGTGCCAGAAAAATTCCTACTAGTTCCTAGAGCAGTCGCAAGGAGCAGCAGTGTGGAAGCGCACGCTGGCCGTCTGTGGAAAAGGCTGAAAGTGCCGCCCGCCATGATGAATGTGCCTTTGCATTGCAGTAGTCGCTTTGTCACGTTCGACTAA
>JAWQRP010005691.1:0-10438 GCA_033557875.1 Quadriops clusia
CAGTCCCAGGTATTTCAATGGTTCATCTTTGTTGAGCCAGTTAATTGCCTTATTGTTAATAATAATAGGTTGGATTTCCGAGATTCGTCTCAATGAGAAAATCTTCATCTGGCATTTGGTAGGGTTGACCGAGAGTCCCCATTTTGAAAACCATTTGTTTATCATGTCTACTGATTGTTGCAGTAAGTTTCTTGCTTCTTGTATGTCTTCATGTTGTGTTATGATTGCTGTGTCGTCAGCAAATGTGGCGATGGAATGAGTATCAAGATTGGGAATATCGTAGGTGTATATTGTATATAGGACTGGTGCAAGGACACTTCCCTGTGGTACACCTGCTGACATTCTTTTGGTTGTTGACATAGTCGAGTTTATTTTTACTGCAAATGTTCTGTTTTTTAGGAATGAGAATAGTGTAGCATTGATGTAGTTTGGAATATTAGTTTTCAAAAGTTTATATTTAAGCCCTTCTAGCCAGACTCTATCGAAAGTTTTGGAAATATCTAAACTGGCAATGGATGTGTACTGTTTAGCTTCTTAGCCTCGTTCTAAAAGATGAGTCTACACATCTTACATAAGTAGACCTATATAAGTAATTAAAAATACGCAATTGGGACTAAAAACCAACCGTTTTCAAATAAATATTTTTTAATTATTCCAAACAATTTTGTCACATTTTTTTTGTAATTTTTGGGATGCTCGTTAACCTAAACTACTCTATCTATAATAACTTCTTCACCAATGGTTGGAGTGCAATTGTCTGTGACAACCTTTGTCGACCTTTATCTTCATGGCGGTGATTGGTCCTTCAACCTTAATGTTCTTCTTCTCTCCTTTCCTGATTTTATCAGCAAGTGCTTGTCCTTGGGGCGCTGGGAGATATCTCACTTGGACGGTCTTCTCGATCTGGCTGGCGGCTTGGCAGTCACTCTTGCAGTGGGGCATTGGGTGCACTGTGACGTACAACTTTCCTCCTTGTTCAACAATAGATGGCCTGAAGATGGTGCATCCTTGACCATTGGTTGATTGGTTATGTCTATCTGCGTCTCTGTCGGAGATGACGTTGCCAAAGATTGGTTCATCCCTGCTGTATTCCATGGACCTCTCTCTTCCTCTGAGGGGGCCAGCTGGAACCTTCTTGGGCGAGTCGATGTTGTAAGATTCGGCGAAGACCTTAGAATTGCGGACGATGTAGTTGGATGGGGTCAAGAAGTCGTTGTAAAGGTCGCCATTGAAGGTTCCGCAGAGACCTTGGGTAGCCCCGTAGAGTTTGTCGTTCATGGCCACCAACTTGACGCGAACGCCATCTGTGACGAGGTACAAGGAGTCTCTGACTTCGACCTTGACCTCACCGTGGGGGAGGGCGTACATTTGGATCAAAGGTTGCCTCTTGTTGTGTTTTGCCGGGAAGAGGTCAATGCTTTCGCCAGATTGCTTGAGTTGGAGGGACTGGTTACCCTTGGTGTCCTGGAGGACAACGTGGACCCTTGGTTGTCTTCCTCTGGTGATGGGCTCGTTGGAAATCAAGTAGATTAGGACGAGGCGGTGTTCGGTGTATTTGTTGCGCATCGAAATGATGGTATCCTTGGCGCCTTCGTACTTTAGGCTTCCTCTGGTCAGGACGGACAATTGTTCGAATTGTTGGTCTTGCCTTTGTTGGGTGCTTTCTTGGCGGGCTCCTCTCTTTTGCACTCTTGGCAAAGTTGGGAGGTAGTGGAGCATCAGGTGGTAATCGGTGTTGAGGTTCAAGGGGAAGGTCGTGTTGTCGAAGGTGTTGGTGGCGTTCTGGTCAACGACGCAGGTTGCTAAAGAAGAAAATACCAAATGAACGTGAAGAAACCAAAGTACTAAATGAACGTGAAGAAACCAAAATACTAAATGAACGTGAAGAGACCAAAATACCAAACGAACGTGAAGAGACCAAAATACCAAATGAACGTGAAGAGACCAAAATACCAAATGTACGTGAAGAAACCAAAATACCAAATGTTAATGATACAAGTCGTGAAACAAGATACCAGAACGAAGAAGATGATGACCATTAAGTGAAGAAAATACTTACGTCTGTAAGTTCCCCATTTGTGGATTTCCCCAGCGAGACGAGCATGAACCGGGATGGTAGGATGAACGACCAAGATTTGGCGTTCCCATTTGTTGATGCGGACATTCTTGAATTGGGCAACTAGGTCTTCAGTCCTGAGGGTGACATTAAGCCCCTTCAGGTTGGGATGGAAATTGACATCGAGGTTGATGTGGCCGTGTTGGGCGCCTTGAGGGTTAACCCAGTTCTCCTCCAAGTTGTAGTAGTAGAGTTGCCTCAAGAGTCCGTAGGCCTTGATGGAGTAGTTCTTGGCGATAGCGCTGAGGTCCTTGAATTCAAGGTCGATCCTAACCTTGTCCAGAAGGTTGGCGGCCTCGGTCAAGTTGGCGCAGGCGGGCAATTGGTAGTTTCCTTGTTGCATCTCTTTGCGGCATTGGCGAGTTTGGGCCAGGTCCTTGAGGTACTGTTTGCGAGCTTGGCTTTGGCTGAGACCAATCTTAGCCTTGATGTAGTTTTGACTTGGGAAGTTTTGGCCGATGCTTCCTTCTACTTCCACTGTGGAACTGGAGTCGAATTCTAAGGCTTCGTCGAAGTTGAAAGCGTACGATTGGGGGAAGCTGAAGGCTGCAGAAAGAGCTCCTTCGAAATGAGGCAATCCTGCGTTATCATCCATTTTCTTGATAAAGATGGCTCCTCGGGCGTGTTGGTCGACGTTGCTGCGAGCCATGCCCAAAGTAATTTGGTACTCAACTTTTTGCGCGCCCTTGAATTCAGCGGAGGCGTCGATGGCCACAGCTTGGACACTCTTGATTCCTGAGGCCATCAAGCTCGCCATCTTCTCTTGGCGTTCCTTTGAGGAGCGGTTGGGGAACTCCTTGAAGGTTTGTAGGGGAACTGGTTTGACTGCTCCTGAAGATTGTCCTTCTTGGTACCTGAGGATGTGACCGACTCTGAGTGCAACGCCTTCCTTCGCTGTGCTTCGTTCGGCATCGTAGGCGAAGACAATGTTGCTTTCCTCAACATCTCTGGAGAATAGGGCGCCGTAGATGTAACCGATTCCTCTTTGGCTAGCCAACATATCCGCGACGGACTTAACATCTAGTCTTTGGTCGCCCTTGTAGGTGAGACGGAAGACCATTCCAGTGCCATTTCCTGCATAACCTTCGCGTTCAACGTTGTGAGGATTGGTGATGACTTTAATATCGGAAGATTGCTCAGGCATGATTTTGAGGAGGTCGTACTTGGCAGTGTAAGGCATCTTCCTCATCTGGAAGATTGGCGTAGTCTTCTCTTTGTCAATGGGACTGAGGAGTAGGCTTTCTTGCTCGTTATCGATGTTGTAGTTCATTCTGACACTAACCGGAAGGTACATTTGGATGTGCTTGTTGTATCCGGCGACGTATTTCTGGTGGTCGAAGGGAGTGAGGAAACCGATGCTGGATTGGACGCTGGTGGCCACGAGGAGCTTCACTTTAGCTTCCAATTTAACCTCATTGGGGATGTTCAATTCCTTGCCGCTGCTGAAGGTGGGAAGAGCTTGCATGGATACTTCTCCGGAAGCCTTGAGGACAGTTGGGATGTCGAAGCTGAAGACGAATGGCCATGCTAATTCCGTGGGGAAAGCCACGGCCATTTCGTAGCGGTTCATCACCTTGGTGAAGTCGAAGTTTTTGGCGGACTTGATGGCTTCTTCTAACATTTGCACGTCTGCAAGAAAATTAAATGATTTGTTAGTACCATTACTACAGGAAGATGTAGTTAGGATGAAACCTAACAAGTTTACTTACATTCAGGTAACTTATCAATGGTCTGGTTGGAGAAGGAGAAGAAACGGTGAGTTTGGCCAAGTTTGTACATGAAGCTACCTTCAACAGCCTCATTTTCCTCGTTCTCAATTCTCAAACCGTTGGTGATGTACTCGCTGGAGTACTTCTTGTCCTTAGCAGCAGGGGTTTGGCGTTGTTGTTCCTCAAGATCGCGGAGGTAAGGTCCAACCTGGCGCTGCAAGAGGTCGCCAAGATCGTAGATGCTGGACACCATGGCTTGCACATCAAGCAAGGTCTTCCTGGCTTGGCCAAGATAGGCTTGGAATTTAGCATTGATGGTCTTGGGGAGATAACTGTCTTCTCCACCAATAGCTTCATGGTTAGTTCTGTAGATAATGTTCATTTGCTCGACGGCATAGGCGCGCAAGTCTTTGTGGGAATATTGGTTTCCGTATTTTTCGGAAGTGAGGAGAGGTTGAGCTGCACGGGCATTGGACCTCCTGGAAATGAACGAATTAGAAGAAGAAATTCAACTTTGTTTTGTTTACGAATTGAATTGGTTTACGAATTGAATTGGTTTACGAATTGAATTGGTTTACGAATTGAATTGGTTTACGAATTGAATTGGTTTACGAATTGAATTGGTTTACGAATTGAATTGGTTTACGAATTGATTTTTTTACGAATTGAATTTGTTTACGAAAGAATTGGATTACCGTGGGAAATATGCAATTAAGTTATCAAATTACTACTTACAAAATATCGAATTGGGCTCCTTCCAATTTGGAAGCAGACCAGATGGCAGTCTTAACGGCAGAGTTAACCTTCTCATCAACGTCCTGTTGGGTCATCTCGGCCATACGCTGAAGCATAGAAGCAGGAGGAGTGGTCCTCATAATTTGGAAGACAGCAGCAGCACGAACTTCTTGGGCTTCCCCAGAGTTCTGGTAGATCTTGAACAAGACAGAACGAGCAGTCTTGGGCTTCACAAGAGCCAATTTGTCCAAAGCGGCGACCATCTGGAAACGTTGGAATTGCGAGCTTTGCTTCAGTCCCTCGAGGTACGGCTCAAAGGCCCTAAGGATCCTTTGGTGGGCAACATTTCCAAGAGAGCGGATAATGACCAAAATCTTCTGGTTGTCGTCCTTCCTGATGGCTTCATGCAATTCATGGGTCAAATGCGGGATGTATTCGTGCTTCAAGAACTTCTCTCCTTCCTTGGTGCTCAACTTCCCGAAGACATGGACAGGGAATTGGCTGTGGGCAGCGCGGTCGTCAACGTAAACTCTACGCACAAGAATGGAATACCCGATGTGGATGGCGTCGTAAAGTTGTTGGTCTTCCTTAACAGCTGGGATCTGCATAAGAGAGTAAACGGCCCTCATGTACTTGAAGGTCGGCACGCGAGTGCTTTCCAGAAGAGAAGCGATCACTTGGGAAGCGGCAACTCCCCTAAGTTTCTTGCTTTCGACCAATCCCTTGATGGTGAGGAGAGCTGGTCCAGTTCCGGTTTCGGAAAGAGCATCAAGGAACACCTTCCAAGAGGTAACCTTATCTCCGATTACCTCCTGAGTGTGAAGTTCTTCAGCGACTTGCTTCATGTCTTGGACTTTCATAATGCGCAACAACGCAACCAAAGCGGTGTAGGTTTCCAGGATCTTCTCTTTCTCCATGTACTCAGGCGAAGAGTTCATGATCTTCCCGATCTTGTTGCTCAAAATTTTCGCTGCTTGCGCTGGGTTAAGTTTGTTCTCGAGAGAAATTGCGCGTCCTTTGTATCCAACGAAGAAAGGCAGAAGAGGAATCTGTGGAGGCTGGTCCAAAGGAGCCTCTTCTACATGCTCCTCCGAAGACATTGAGGAATCGGAGAAAGAAGAACTAGAGCTTGAGCTTGAGCTGGAACTTGAGCTGGAGCTAGAGCTTGAATCAGAGCTGGAATCGGAACTTGAGCTTGAACTTGAATCAGAGCTTGAACTAGAGCTTGAACTAGAGCTTGAACTAGAGCTTGAGCTAGAGCTTGAGCTGGTGTCAGAAGAACTAGAAGACTTCGAATTGGATTGCTTCTTATTTTGTTGTTGGTGACCAGGAAGTGAACGGACATTCCTAACAAGGGAACCTCTCTTTCCAGTAGCGCGTTGAGCTTCTTCGCTGCTTGAGCTGGAAGAAGAGGAAGAGGAAGAAGACGAACTGGAGGAAGACGAGCTAGAAGAAGAAGACGAAGGAGAGCTCGAGCTGGAAGAAGAAGACGAAGGAGAGCTCGAGCTGGAAGAAGAGCTAGAATCGGAGCTTGAGCTTGAAGAACTAGAGGAACTAGACGAGTCCGAGGAGATATCAACATTCTTTCGTTGAGGATCCTTATAAGCATGAGGACTAGCACGAGCCTTGTTATCAGAAGCAAAAGGCTTGTCATAACTGTAGACCAGACTTCCAAGGCGCTTGAGGGAAGCAGATTGCGATTCGAACTGACTGACCAGTTTGCTTCCAGGAATGAATTTGACCAAAGTAGCGTTCAGAACAGTGGCGACCATTCCCTTTTGTACGGTATTCAAATGGGGGCTAACGAAGATCTTGTTGATGGTGGCGGCAGATTGGATGGTGAAGTATTTGGCAGGCTTGGAAATGTCTCCAGAGACAATGGCTCTGCTGATGGACGACCTGATGAACCAATCTCCCATTTTGTTGGTATTAGGCTCCCAGCGTCCCTTGGAGGCTAACCCGAAGTGGTACGATGGGTTCTTCTCATAATGGCTGAAGTTCTTGGTCTTGATGACTTCGACGAATTCTTCCCCTTGCTTAAGAAGATCCATCCTAGGGGCCAACCAGGGTTGGTTTTGCAAAACGTATTCGGGCAACGGGTTGATATCGTACAAGGTCTCGAATTTACCAGTGATGGTCTCTTCCATGACCTTGAAGGCCCCAAAGTTCGTACCATTAGGTTTCTGCTTAAGAGAACTGTCCATGGCGCCGCGACCATCAACATTCCACTTGAGTTGACTCACGATGGCCTTATACAAGTTGCTTTCCCAATTGGGAACCTGCTCGTTGACATCAATATCCAACATCTTACCGCCATAGAACCAAATCCTGAAAGGATTCCGGGCAACCGGAAGTTCCTTCCAACCGAGTTGGGCTTCCGGGATTTCGCTCTCCCATCCACCAGGCAACTTTTGATGGACTTCGGCATACTTAACATCGCTTAAGACAGCAAGTGCCCATTGCATCATCGAGAAGTTCTCCTTTGGGCGAGCAATCCTGAGTTTGGCTTTCACCAAATGCCCGGAGAATTGTTGGTCGAGATCGGATAATCCGGCAAGGGTTCTTCCTTCGATGTTGTATTCATATTCGGTATCTGGTAGGAAGGCATGTTGTTCGATTGCGCAGGCAAAGCCAACTGAGAAAAACATAATAAGCATGAGATTTTGATGGGTTCCTTATTTGGTATAACCAGTAAATGATGAACAATGAAATATGAGGATAAAAAAACGAAAAAAAAAAGTTAATAATTTGACTTACCTAAGAAGAGAAGAGCCACAGGCGACCACATCTTGAAACTGTTTCTCTGGGCAGTTCCAAGGAAGTGTAGTTTCCGATAGGTGCCATTGGTTTATATACAATCTTTAGCGAGCCAAATCAGCATTCGCGGCAAAAATTTGGAGATAAATAATCGATAATAATTAAGAATTATTGCCAAGTTACAATTTAGGAATATTGCTTAATCTGTTGGATTTTAGCGGTGTTAACAATTTTAGCCGAGATATGAATGAACACGAGGTTTGAAAAAATTCTATCGCGTCAGTATATTCTACAAGTGATTTTATTTTATGCAAACTACATGTGTTTATTTAGGTTAAGACAGGGTATTGCGTCGTGAGAATTTTATTTTTATTTGATATGTATAGTATACCGTAAACGATTACATTTTATGAAATATTACATTTTACCTAATAACTAAATAATCTGGATAATGGTAGTAATATACGTTTTTGTTACAGGTACGTGGATTTAAATATTCATGCGCAACATTTTGGTAAGAATGATTTACTGTCATAATATTATTATAGAGCAGTTTTAGTTTTAGACTTTTTGGCATGCATACAAAATCATTTTAAATATATCCACAACATTGATTACACATTACATAAGAGACAAGACAGAAAAAAGCAAATCATTATTAATATTTTTTTTAATCTTTCGTAGTGTTTATCATTCCGTTAACAAACAAAAACAATAATTCCGGGTCCAAGAAAATCACCTTGTTTTTCGCCTTAACTTTTCCACAACAAATATGTTGCCACCAAGAACTCCAGACTTTATCAGACCATTTTTATGTGTATAAATAGCATTCCTTTGGCTAATTAGGTAATTAACTTAATTAATAATAAATTCGCCAATATACTGTGATAATGATCATCACATATACAGGTTTCAAAACTGAGCGGACTGATCATTGTAAAAGAAAAAGCAAAATAATAGAATATCTGTACAAATCCAAACCTATACTTTAGCATAGTTTAGTTTATTCACTGCTAATCTTATGAACTCGTATTATTACAAACAAGTCTCTCATTTCATAAGACTGAACAAAATGTTTTCGGTGCTCGCTTTTTTAAGACACGCAACTAGAGATTTTTAAGTGCACTTATCTAGAGATTTTTAAGTACACTTATATAGAGATTTATTTAGTACACTTATCTAGAGATTTATTTAGTACACTTATCTAGAGATGTATCTAGTATACTTACCTGATTTTTTTATTAATTAATAATTATTTAATTTCTTTTATTATTTTCCAACTAAATATTTTTTCAAATAAATCAGACTTGATGTAGTTTTTTGCTGTTTTAAATCTTAAACCGTGTGACGTAAAAATATCAAAATCATATCTAACTAGAGTTTTTGAGTACACTTATTTAGAGATTTATCTAGTGTACTTACCTAATTTTTTTTATTAATTAATAATTATTTGATATCTTTTATTATTTTACATTTAAATATTTTTTTAAATAAATTAGACGTCATCGTTTCTGGTTAAGTCTCCGTTTCCGTTCTAGTTTCAAATCCAGTACCCATCCCATATTTTATTTTAATTTAATTCTATTTTTTATTTTGTTTAATTTTATTTCCCGTCCCGTTCGAACGGGGGTTCGAGATATACTTTCCTGTCTCTTCCCGTGCCCATTCCTTATTTTATTTTAATTTAATTATAATTGACTTAATTAAGTAATGGAAAATTTAAAAAATAAAATTATTTAGCTGTTCAGCACCAAAAGAAATTCAATAAGTGTCTGTTTCTTGCCATATTAAAAAATAAACTTTTAAAAAATATTGTTAATATTAATCTATATATGTTAAAAGATATGAAGGGGATATAATTATTTGTTCATTACAAAATCAAATTTACCTTGTTTTTCAAACATAATAAAATTAATTTTCTTGATATAACTTTAATATAAAAAAAATACTCCAATGACATATATAATTTTTTTTATCAAATTGTGATTTTAATTGTAAAAAAAATATATTATGTTTAGTAAATAGATCATATAAATTAAGTATAATACTGAATTTCAAAATATTATTTAAACAATCAAACGTTGTATACAAAATTAACTGTTTAAATTGCAACGTATGGTATATTGGTGAGACAAAACAATATCTTCGAAATAAAATTTCTCAACAAGAAAATTCATGCAAAAAAGAAATAACGGAAAATTATATAGCTCTCACAAAAGATTGCAAAGAAAAAAACCCATATTTTTGATTTTGAAAATGTTGAGAGATATTATAATTATCCATGATTCCGTGAAACATTCTGAAATTGTACCAATCAAAATTCTCAATTTGACTTATCCTAACCCCCAAGGAATTAAACAACATTTTAAATGGATTGACACAATTGTAGAATGTGGAAAACCAAATTCTAACAACATTCTTATAGTTTTAATATTTTCACGTTAAATTTAACCTTTTTTTTAAATTTCATCATCAAACGGTTCAAAACGTAATAATCTGCCATCCATTGTTCTCAAGATTGCGACGGATTAGCTCGCTCGATTCGCTCGCTCGTCGGCTCTCGCCTACGGCGCTCGTTTTAATACAGTGATTTTTAATACACTTACAGGATACAGGAAGTTTTTATTAATTAATTGATAGTTAACGTTGACCTTATCAATTAGGATAACTAATTTAGATTGAAAATAAAGACACAAGACTTGATCTAACAGTCGATAATGACTTGATGATGTTCTTTTATAATGGAACCGGTTGTCTAGTGAACAAACAAACAGAAATAAGAAAATGTGCCATAATGTTCAATCTAAATATTGTTGTCATGATCGGAAGTGCAAAATTGAAAAATAAATACCTAATTAACTAATGAGAAACTATTTGCAAATGTTAGATATGATTTGACTATGATATATGATTTTTATTATATGATTTTGACCATAATATATGATGTTGGCTAGAATATAACGTTCATTATAATATACCAAAGTATTATTTGAGGTCAAAGTATTATGATTTTTGGACAACATAGGCTTGATGATGTCTTCATATCTGAGACAAAACCGTTTGTCTCTTGAAAAAATAATATGATATTAGCAATTATAACATACCTTTACCTTCAATCTAA
>JAWQRP010005692.1:0-10437 GCA_033557875.1 Quadriops clusia
ATTAATTTATTAATTTGAATCTGATGCCGGAGTTGTAGTACAACTAAATATTAGCTGCACGAAGTCGGAATTAAACAGAACACAAGTTCTGGCAGAATACTGATTGTCAGTTAAGTGTTGGAATGAATAAAGAAATTAAAAGTTCTTTTATACCGGAGTTGTGGTACAACTAAATATTAGTTGCCCGAAGTCGGAATTAAACAGAACACAAGTTCTGGCAGAATACTGATTGTCAGTTAAGTGTTGGAATGAACAAAGACAATTAAAGTTCTTTTAGATAATACGAGAAATTATTAGAAGTAAAATGACACTGCTCACGGACAGAGCTTCGCCTTTCAAGAAGTAAAGAACGAAAGGTCTTTTTCAATAGGCCTGTATTGGTTTATATAGCTGCTCGACCATTAACAATATGCGCAATCCAATCCACTGCGCGGTGGTTATTTTCCATCGAAATTCTTCCTTCCTAGCACGTGCCGTGTGCTTCCATTAATTTCGTCTAGCCGCCAGTAAATTGAGCATGACGAATTCTTAAATGGGTTCCGTCTGGATTTGCATCTCTCGATAGGGATTCCGTTAATTTCTTCTGGCCGCTAGTAAATTGAGCATGACGAATTCCTAAATGGATTTCGTCTGGGTTTGTGTCCATAAATATGTCGACCTGCATATTTTATGGTTGACGTAATGATAATGATTATTAGATCAATTGTTGCAATAATTCCGATAAACTGGACCATTACAATATATATGTGTGTGTGAGTGTGTGTGTGTGCAAAGGTAGTATATTCAATTTAACGGAAGACAGACAGAAAAAAATTGAAAAGTCGTCGCCTCAGTTGATTGCTAGTTACTGTGCTTCGGTCGCGAGCAATTGATAGATAGTGATTTCGCAGAAGGCGTCGAAGGACGTTAGTTTCACGGTCTGCTTTCCCCACACTCGCTCGAGGGGCGATCCAAATTGCATTCTCTGATACGTGTCTGGCTTATAGAGATGCATGTTCGCACGGCATCAATACGGCCGGGGTGAAATAATTTATCGTTGCATGCACTCCGCTCCACCCTGTACGCGGCTTTATCCTCTCAGCCGATAACTTCGTTTCTGCATGAACTTTGAGATGAAACAAAAATGGAATATCCTTAGAGATTAAATTTGCGCGAACCAGAAACATCTATCTCTATTATACAGGACATGAATATTTGTATATGTGTATATCGCTTTTGGGTTAGGATTTTCGGCCAGGATTAAAAAAAACAGTACACTATTTTTCTGAGGTCATGGCAATGGAGGGGAATTTGGAGAGATTATTCAAGGAAACCTACTTCATTCAATGTGAAGAAAGAAGTTTGAATTAAGAGGGCCTACTATAGCTTTGTTCCATCCCCTACGTCCGACACTAGTCGAACTATCACGTACTAGTCAGACGATCAGGAGTTCTTAAACAAATTGCGCAGTACATAAATATTTATAAACTGCGCATACTGTTGATGAACTTCTGATCGTCTGACTAGTACGTGAACTAGTCGGACGTAGGAGATGGAACAAAGCTTATAAGTTTCTAATTGTTATCCACTCCACATAGGTCACGAAATATACCACGTCGCGAGATTAGTCTTAACCGAGCTCTGGGTGCCAGAGCAGCATGAAAGTTGACAGTTCGCGACCGAGCCAACGAATACACGAAGCTTACGATCGGGGAGATGCGCGATCCGGCAGGTGGGCAGTTGAGTTCGGCAACTTGACTGATGGTGTTGTGTTAGAAGAGCCGACAGCATGTCAAACGTAATAAAAGTAATTGCTATTCTAAAGAAATGAGTAGTTGAGGAATTAAACGATTTCGACCGCGAGATTACGCCAAAAGTACGCGGATGATTAAATAGTACCAAAAGAAAGTGTAATTAGGCGTCGATCGACTCATAGATAGGATTAGATACCATACGTCCCGGTTTTAGACATTGGTCCCGGCGTCCCGCCCGGTTTGTTATTTTGTCCCGGTTATTTGTAATGTCACGATGAAACACACGAGGGCGGATGCGAAAACTGGTCTCCTTCAGCCAATATAAACCTATGAACGGTTACATGCTGGGTCCAGTCAGTCATGGAGTATATTTAAACAATTCAGCATATCAAAGATACATATTTGAACAGTATTTTGTGAAATTTTTATTTAAAAATTCCGAAAACTCAGCCGTTGGTACCTCATCTCCCTTGACGTTTCAAAAAAAATGCTCTTGCCGTGGACAGCATAACTCATTATTGGTTCATTTAAAATCAAAAAACCAAAAATATTTCGTTAGTACATGGATAAATCTCATTATTGGACGAAGGAAAAAAAAAGTAAAATTTGAATTTTTGACAGACATTGAACAAAAAAACATATTTTTTTGGTCAAATTTCCGCCATGTATTGGCTCGAAAAAATTAGTTGTAATAAAAAAAACCCCTCGTTCAATGACTTGTTAATATTATTTCAAAGATGTGTGCAAAATTTGAACAAAATCGTTTCATAACTTTTCGAGAATTCGTGTCCACCGACTTAAAAAATTGAGTTTTGAGATAAACGCGTTTAAAGTTTTAAATTGATGCGAAGAAAAATTTTTCTTCTGAAGGGTCTGTCTCTTAGAATTTTACTCGAATCGATTTGAAATTTTAGGAGAATATTTTAAACATATTGTACTATTTAATAAGACAAAAAAAAAGAAAATAGATTTTTTGAAATTTTCAAACCCACCTGACCCCTTAAAAGGCATATTCGTTTATTTAAATTTCTTACAGTGTAGCTTTGTTGCACTTCCTCGAATATTGCCGTAAGAACACAACGTGGTGGTTAAGCAATAATGATAGATTGTGGCTGGTTTCTGCTGGCGTGGACAATAATTTATCTGCTGTTACTATCTGATCAAATGGAACATTAAGACATCAGAAGGAGACCTTTGTTGTGAAGAACAATAGCGAGGAAAATCTTTGCATAGAAAGAACAGTTTGTAAATTGTAAATGCAATGTTTCTCCTGTATTTTAAATAGAACTAATGTTACTTCATAGGAGCCTGTCATACAGTTATCGATGATTTATACAATGGAATGGAAAAATTATGCGCAATTATTGTATGTCCACATAATAAGTATCTCGCTGTTGTCAATCTAAGCCAATTTATTCAGGTATCTATTATTATGTATTCGAGACAAGTATGAAAAGTTTACAATGTTGGAGACCTGCTTGTACGACGTACCACAATTATATTGTGCGTTGTAAAAGTGGACCAAGGATTTTATTTTTGTCATCTGGTGCAACGGCGACATGTCAGCAATTCTAAATTTAAGGACTCACTCCTAAGTTTAGTTCTAGGATTCAAGAAGGCCCGAAGGCCAATTTCATTATTTGTTCCAGGCTTAAGCCTGCGATGCAGTGATTGATGGCACTTGCTATAAATAATTCCCTACTTAGCGTGATCGGAAATAGATTTGTACAGCCATTAGAAAAATCCGGAAATCCAATTAACGTTCCATTCGAAGCACAAGATTCACGTAACGAATCGAAGATAAACAAATTATTTCGAACGTCATGCACTATCTTCATAATTCTAATAATTTATTGCTTAACAAGAACTACCGATGGTGAAGAACGAGGAAATTGATATTACGTGTGCCCAAGAAATTTCGTCACTAATTTGCAAATGTAATTGGGCATTTTAACACTTCGTCAGTAAGCTAATGCTACAAACGGCACGCATAATGCTTTTAAACAAGTGCACACAATAAAATGATATAACTAATTACTTTCTCAGGTTTTATTATCTCAGAGTGTCGTTGTTGTAAATTAGTTGGCAATCGCCGTTTAAGCGGCTAAACGCGGCCTTACATAATGCATTAACAGTTCCTTTTTTCTCGATTCTCCCATAACATTGCAAATTTGTTACGGTTGTATTTAAAGATTGTTAATGGACGCTCTTACGTTATTTAAATAATTAATCAATGTCTGTACTTAATATTTCATTAAAATAATATACAGCAGCAAGTGCTAATGTTGCCACCGCTATAACATTAAACATTAATTGCAGACTTACACATGTCTGCACGTTTGTGTCATCGTCAACAATTCTCCATGCTGTCCTCCGTCCGTAAGTTCGTCTGTGTAATTGGTGTTACGTTCAAGTTTTACACACCTTTATGTCTAATTTTATAGTGTTCTGTTTGTTTGTGTATTTTCGTAGCAACATTCGTAATGCGTTCTATTACATTGCACGTCTCATTTTAGCGTTCAAATTACTCACTGCATGCCTTCATTGCGGACTCACGTACGCGCAAACTTTTGTTTATTTTGCTTTTACAGATATTACCAGATATGTTTATTTGCTAATTCACTGATTTTTTCTTCTAGGCAAATCGGCAAATACGGGACCTCTTCACGGACTTGCGAGACGGTCACAACCTCATTTCTCTGCTGGAAGTGTTAACTGGCGAAACTCTTGTAAGTACCCCAAAGACCGCTAACTCCTCAAACCAGTTTAATCAATTTTCCTCGTTAAAATTCGATGAAAGCCGACACCTTCGCGGCCCAAATAAAGGAAATTTTATTGCTGCCACCGGAGTCCTTATTTGCAAACAAGCACTTACGATAAAGGACACGGCAAAAAGTCGCCCAGAATCCGATTATTACTAATGGGAGAGGAATTCAATTAAATTCGGCGGGCTTCGAAAACGGAATATTTTAATTTATTAAACTCGTCATTAAGCAAAGAGGTCCTGCGACGGCCCTTAAAAGGAGCTGTCCGGACAAATGAGCGGATCGTGTGCATAAATAAACATTATCCCCGGGTATAATTATTGTATATACATGTGACTTAAGATGCAAAGAAAGTAACAACTCCTCTGAAGGACAAGGACGTTGTTGGCCAAATAAGTCGTCGCTCAATGAATGATTCGCGAGTAATTTATGAATGGGTTGTAACTTCGTTAATGGCCCCCGAAATCCTGCGGAATATACATAAACATTTAGGTTTTTAATGGCGGCCCAATTATTGCTAAATGCGCTCAATTAACGTGATGTATTAGTGGTGTTTATACATTTGGGAAAGGTCGCGGATTTCAATCTCCTAAATCAGTCTTAAAATACTTTTTAATTGCTTCACCTAACCATGTAAATTAAAATTTGTTTTCAAATCAAAGCTACAATTTTTCTAGTTGCCTGATATATGAACCTAGATTACGATCGGCTTTCGCAAACATATGTGAAAACTAGCAAATCTGATAAGATCTATTTCAAGTGATTTCTATGTACATATTACGTCTCAAAATATGTACAAGACAAATTGGAGTTTATTAAATGATATTACGTTAGTGTACGTTCATTATGTTAATAGTGGATTTATCTAAATGTTACCTAAAGCACTTAATAGCGAGGCGACTTAAATTAATAATGGGTTGCAAAAGTTTGCGAAACGGTATTGAAAACTTTTGGCCTTTCAATTTTCAATGAGATTCGTGCCAACGAAATCCAATTGCGAAACTTATAGCTAAAATATTAAGAGCGCAATATAACAAGTGATGAGAGTTCTTCTCTCGACGTTCTGGAAAATATACGTATTAGAATTGCTAATTCCCAATGTGTGTAAACAAGCAACACAAGACGAATTTGCCGGTTTCATTATTTTTATTTTGACCATTAAACGACTACATTATCGTCAACAGCCTTGTTGCATCATACCATTGTCTTCTTCACGGGTTTTCCTAAAATTATTTTAAGTACCCGTGCATACAGATCGTTTCATGAGAATGTTGCATCTAATGCATACGAGGTTCTAAAAATACACCAAAGTGCCTATTAATGAACCATATTTCCTTACGTTAATGGATTGGTGTCATAATTCATAATTTCTTAACATGAAGGGAGGTCTCCAATAATACCCTTTCCTTTAGTAGGTACGTCAGTGCTTGTTTCAGACGTTAATCATTCAATATCATTTCTTTAATTGCTGTTCGAAATGCGGATTATTACGACTTCAATAATTAATTTTTTAAACCATAACTGGGTCAAATTTTGCTCATTATCCCAACAATCCGTCTTACAAATTGAGTGCCGCGACTATCACCTGCACGTTAATTTCCCAATAAGCATTATCGGCAGCACCATCACGTCTTTTGCCAGGCAAACATTTGGTCATACCGCGTTCGCAATCGAGAAAGCTTTTCATCCAACAAATGGATTTTTTATTGGCGCAAAGGCGATTAAGGCGCCGAAAAGGCAAACTCTGTCTCCGTTTGCTAATTGGTAAGCTCTAAGAGTACCTTTTACATGGAAAAGTGATGTACGTAGAAAAACGTTTTTACAATAAAAAAAATGGATAGATACTTTAGTACCGTTTGTTGAAGAGAAATGTTTTGATTATAAATTATCCTGATTAAAATTTAATGGAATGTCTTTGGGGAAAATGTGATATGGGTACACATTTATTTCTTTAATGAATAAAATAAGAAAAGGCTAGACTGATTCTATGACCTATTAAATCAAATTTAAAAACGATACCAACATAATGACCAGGTGGAAGTCCTGACATTGGTCGTTGTTAAATAAATAAGATAAACCCCATATATGACCATATATGGTTATTAAATGATATTATTATAATAAAATTAGTTTACCCAAATATTTGCTAAGAAAAATAAAAATTTAATTTTGAAATAAAAGTTTGTCAGGTATTTGAACAAATAGGTATAATGAACAAAGATTTCATAAATTTACATAATTATTACTGTTAGATTATGATTATGTAATTCCAAACAACGTCAATTAAATATGACTTGTACTTAGTTAAGTATAAACTAGCATTAAATTACCTTTGATTTAAATAAAAATTCTTTTGATCCATATATCAAGTGCAAATATTGTTCTTAAAGGGTAATGCTGCATCTAATTCAATCTTGCATACAACACAAATATTGTTTACAAATAGCACAGTTGAATCCCATTTTAACATAAACACCACGGAACACAACAAACTAGCGTATATAAACGCAATCTACTAAATAGCGGAAACAATTCAACAGTTACTTTACATATTTTAGTAATTCTACTGAGATAACAGTGTATATTATAATATTTTATGTAAATTTATGTGTCAATTATGTACCTAACTCTCTTTCATAAAGTACATCTTACAATGAATCGTTCGTTTTCTAAGTTTCTAAGACAAAACTTGTAACTTTACAGGTATTTGAATTGTTGCTAAAGTTTATTATGATTCTCTGTGATAAACAATTTACGATTATTAATACTTTTTACCGTGTACTTGTTCTATACTCAATGAATCTACAATACATACTGCGTATACGCAGTCATATATATATGACATAAGAAGTGCTAATGAATCTAATAAACTTAATTTTTGTAATTTCAGCCACGAGAAAGAGGTGTGATGAGATTTCATATGCTCCACAACATCGACACAGCTTTACATTTCTTGCACTGCAAACGGATTAAATTGGTAAACATTAGATCCGAAGATATCGTCGATGGAAATCCGAAACTTACCCTTGGCCTCATATGGACCATCATCTTGCACTTCCAGGTCAGTACCCAAATAAAAATGATGTCATTTAATATTATAGCAAATTTTGATTCGAAAAACGAAAAAACGGTTTATCCGTCTTACGTACCTTTGTTCTTGGAACAACATTTATAAAAACGTCTCCATGTTTGCAGTTTCTATGAATTAGCTTGATTTGTATCTCTAGCTGTAATTAAATGTCAAGTGCGTCTGGTGCTAAAAAGGTCAGTTAGATTAGCATTTATTGTACACTCGTCTATCTCTCGAATCGGCACAAGAAAAACACCAAAATTATTAATGATATCCCGCTTTTAAGCATTCGTTTATTAATAAAAGCCAGCAGGTGTTTACGCCGCACTAATTTTTTATTATGCCAATTTAAGTCCAAGCCGTGGAAGATATATATGAAATACGACAATAATATACATATTAGGAAGGTTTTTTGTTTAATTAATAAAGCGGAATGGCGCGTAGTAATTAAATTTTAATAAATGGCGAAGGTTCTCAAACCTGGAAGTGTTGTTCAAGTATTATTTTTGTTATGCTTACTTTTATTATTAGTATTACCTTTATTTATTTAGCCATTCTTGGGATATCTTGCTCATTAGTATTACCTTTATTATTAGTACTAACTTTATTATTAGTACAACCTTTAGTATTAATAATTCCTTTATTATTAGTCTTGCCTACTTTTATAGTTATGAAGGCACGCATTAAAAGTAATTAATTGAAAACAAAGAAACTGCAAACACTTAACACCTTTAAATAAAATTTTACACGCCAGTTCTGAAGAGCGCTCTGTTGAAATTTTGTTAAAATATCCATGAACCCCTGTCTCTTAATTTTCACTATAATTTTTGTGCCCGCAAGTGTAAGGGATGTAAGGTAAGTTGAACTCAGTTCACCCTTAAGCTTAAGTAGTATTGTTGCATAAGCGTCAGGACTTTCACGAGAATTTATTTTGCATCCCTTATTTTCAGTCTCATTATCTTTGGACGTTTTGTTGCCCTTAGCGCCTAAGAACTGGCTGTATCATCTTTTCTTATTGTTGCCCACATTACACTGCATTTCCATAACATGTGTGCTGCAATGTAAATCTCTTTGTTTGTTTGGTATTCATGTTATGCTGTTACTTTTTTACCTTTCAAATTAATTAGTAATAATTCAGTAATCAATAAAGCAATTATTTCGCGATTTGTCCATCGATTATAAATTAATTTTATATGCAAACATCACATTCTTATGAATATGAAGTATTTGTAGTAATTACTCAAGATGTTTTTCTACATAATTTCTTAATTGATCCAGGGTGCGAAAAATAACACGTTTTTATACTGTAGCTGCGCAAAGTATTTTGTTGCCCGATTATTTGAATTGAATATTTTAACTAAACGGTATAGCAGCGACCTCTGTTACCGGTTGGTTTGGATCTCCGCTAAGTCAAGACCAATTCTTTAGTACTACTACTACTTCACAGGCGGCGCCAGACGTAGTCTAACTAAGAAACGAGCAATAATTTAAATTAGATGAACGAAACGAACAAAACCTAATTAGGCAGCTCTTCTATAAGGCATCATACTGTGCATTTAGAAAAACAATTCACGGTTTAATTAGACATTGTTAAGATATATTTTTGAGAACAAATTTAATTAAACACATAATTTAATTAGAGATATACCTTAATTAAATACATAGCATAATTAAATACATAACATAATTAAATACAACAATAAATTTTTAAAATGGCAATGAGTGTGTAGAACTAAAAGATTAAGGCGGTGATTGGGTATGCGAGAACCATATGGCCGCTGTTGAATATTGCAGAAGAACGTAGGCCGAGAACCGAATATTTCATTGAACACATTCACGCTCTTTTTATCTTGACAAAAGAGCCTTCAGTGCGTATCCAAATCCAACAGTAACTCTCCTTTTTTCGCAACGAATTTCACGCGTCTCCGCCATATATGGGGCCCGTTTGAGATGGACAAACGTGGGCATTTATTTATTTATTTATTTTCGATAATGCGCCTTATAAATCAGCGGCGTTGCTCGAGTGTCATAAAAACGTAATAAATTCATTAAAAAGAACGTTTTAAGGCTTATTATTGTGGTTCTTGTTGCATCACCCAATTATTGCGAAATACGCTGAAAATGGGTTATGGTCGAGGCATTATTGCGTTTTGAAATATTTATGCGTTCAAGCCCTTTTTGGAACACAATGAATGTGCACGGGCATATTTAACTTTTGACGAGTTAATTCAATTTAATTTTTTACACTTACTTAAATGCATATAATATTTAAATTGCGGTTTATCCTGGAGATTTAACCTATATGTGCGCGATTAGAAAGGAGAAACGGTTATTACGTGAGCGATTAGATTCTTTCTTCGTAATGTCATGATCATTTTAAACTCTAACCTAACCGAGATTTGAACTCCCTGACCTTCCAGTTCCCCTGTGTGTTTTATTCGTGATCCGCATTTTAATCGAATTTATCTGTGGCTGTCTTCGCACGTAATAAGTACTCCATTTACTTTATTCATTGTTCGAGACTGAGCCATTATCGCGATCGAATGTAATAATATCCTTCTTAAAAGGAGACAGCGCAACTGTTCCAGGATTTTTGGAGCATGGCTTACACTTTAGGTGTAATTGTTGCGAACAATAGCTCGCAGTTTTTCGCACTATTTATATCTAAAGCAATTTTAATTAGAGCTTGATTTTTTTTCCGGCGAAACAAAGTCTACATCAACAAACATAATTACCGTCGTAACGTACGTACGTACGTACGTACGTACGTACGTCCGTCCGTCCGTCCATCGGTAATTTTCCCATTTTAAGGAATATGATTTCTATGGTGATTGTGTATCGATGGTTGCGCCACTATGAAAAAATCGCA
>JAWQRP010005693.1:0-10436 GCA_033557875.1 Quadriops clusia
CTTTTCTTCTACCTTTGAAATAGTGCATACACCAAATTGGTCACGTTTACGCTATAAGTATCACTCTTTTACTTTACTTCGTTTTTATTACAATTTTATAGAACTACTCTTCACATATCCCAATGTCTTCTATTGGCAACTGGTTGTGACAAATTATTAAAGATAACTATTTTGTTGATAAGAATCAAGTCAAGTCCGCTCATCCACAAACCTCAACAAGCCGTTTATAACAATTTAAAAAAGGGTTCGTAACCGAACTCTACCTGTTTAGTTAAACACAAACTTTCTGTATTTTGACTTTCTGTATTTTGACTTTCTGTATTTTGACTTTCTGTATTTTGACTTTCTGTATTTTGGCTTTCTATATAGATATTTCTTGCCTCAATCAATTTTCTTTTCTTTAAATTATTTTCTTCTTCAACCAATTCGATATCTTTCAAACTAAACTTATGGTCTGTCATCAGGGAATGTCTTCCGACTTCGGAATTTATTTTGTCGTTCATGTGTTCTTTTATTCGTATTTCCAAACTCCTAACCGTTTCGCCTATGTATATAATATTGCATTCAGGACATTTGACCTTATAAATACCGGATTTTTTTATATTATCATTTATTTCTTTTGTATTATTTAACTTTGTAAAAATTGAGTTTATGTTTCTATATGTAAGGTTGATATCATTTTTATGGAATATTTTCTTTAATCTGCTGAGTTTTGTATAATTGTAATTTGTAATTTAAAATATTAAATTTAAATCTATTATTTTGGGTATCTCTTCTAATTGTAATATCCAGAAAGTTAATTTGTTCATTCTTCTCCATCTCAATTGTGAAATTTATTGAACTATGTAATGTAATAAAGACGAAGTAAAGTAAAAGAGTGATACTTATAGCGTAAACGTGACCAATTTGGTGTATGCACTATTTCAAAGGTAGTAGAAAAGGAAAGATTTCTAAAATTTATATTTATGTTACTACAGAATTCAAATAATCTTCAGCTTTTAATTTAAAATGACAATAGGTATGTAAAGTTTCAAAACTAAATTTAGATGATTAAGTTGATAATGATATAATGGAAAAATAATTTAGATGTACTGTTTGTCCTTCAGTTTGTCTTTGTTCTTTAAAGTTTGTAATAATAGTTATTTTAATTTTCGATTTTATCTAATCGATATTGGTTCTTTAATTTTTGATGTCCATTCCAGCAACCGAAGAAGACTGCTGAATGTAGTAGAAACGTTGTGCAATAGAATCTAAACTAAACACAGGGTGTCTTTAATTTCTATTCATAATCTAGTTTTACCTAAATAATCTAAGGGAAAGAATAAAAATAAAGAATAACAGTTTTACGATACATTTGCATCATTGTATAATAATAAACGTACATAATTTATCTATTTATTTAACCTAGAGCCCGACTGGGAGTGAACCATCTAGCCCAACAGATGAGTATTCAGTTCGTCGCATTTCTTCCTTCATGCTTTTATTAACACACCAACTGCAAAACGTGCCGTTAAGGTCGTCTAACCTCCAAGTCGCCTCTCAAGCAAACAAAAGAACATGGTACAAATATTCCATGGTGGTCGAGAACGTCGAGTTCTTCGTTAACATCGGCCACCGCAATCGCACCTTCTCCGCCGAAGACTTAATGGGCTTCAATAACACCGGCAACATTTGCATTTGGCCCTCGGAAGAAACGCTGACTTATTACATTGGTGCTAACCTAGATATATTTAAAGATAAGTCGGTCCTTGAACTCGGCGGAGGCATGTCGTGCCTTGCCGGCTTCATGTGCGCTAAATATGGATCTCCGAAACACGTCACTCTAACCGACGGCAACAAAATATCCGTGGAAAACGTCCAAGCCAGCTATTACTGTAACGAATTCGCTTGTCCCATCACTTGCGATGTCTTGAAATGGGACCACGTCGGTGCCGAGGAGACCTACGACGTAATTCTAAGCGCCGACTGTCTATTTTTCGATGAAGCCCGGAAAGATCTCGTCGAAGCTTTGTGGAGTTTGCTGGGCGAGTCGGGCTTGGGGCTCATTATGGCCCCCGAGCGCGGTAACACTTTGGATAACTTTATCAAACAGTCGGAAGAGAGAGGGTTTGTTTGCAAAAAAATAGTAAATTATAACGATGTTGTTTGGAACAAACACATAGCGCTGTTAGAAAACACTGAATACGATGAAAACATTCATTACCCTATTCTGATAGAATTGACCAAGAAATAAGTGACCTTAGTTGAAATTGTTAGTTTGGTATTTGCGTCGATTAATTTAATACCTATTCATCAATTGGTTGCAAAGAGAACAATTTTTTTTTATTTTTTAATATAAAAATATTCAATTAAAAAAAACAGTAAAACATGTTAGATTAAAGGAAATATATTACATTATTAAAAAATATATATGAAATTAAAAAATATACTTAATTAACAAATATACTCAATTAAAAAATATACTCAATTAAAAAATATACTCAATTAAAAATACACTCAATTAAAAAATACACTCAATTAAAAAATATACCCAATTAAAAAAAATACTGAATTAAAAAAACACTCAATTAAAAAATATACTCAATTAAAAAATACACTCAATTAACAAATATACTCAATTAAAAAATATACCCAATTAAAAAATATACTGAATTAAAAAATACACTCAATTAAAAAATATACTCAATTAAAAAAAATACTGAATTAAAAAATACACTCAATTAAAAAATATACTCAATTAAAAAAATACTGAATTAAAACAACACTCAATTAAAAAATATACTCAATTAAAAAATATACTTAATTAAAAAATATCTATTCAGTTTAAAAAAAGTATTAAATTAAACGATTAATACCAAACTACTTGTATTTATAGATGAACTCATTACTAGTCAATGATATTCCTAATTAATCTAGTCTATATGTGACCTACTTACCTTGACTGTGATACTTAATACCAATTTCCTTATTGATATTTAATAATATTGATGTACTTGATATTTTTGACGTTTTCCCATACACCCATATTTACATTAATGTTAATTACTTAAAGTGCTGCTTTCATTATTTTGACCATAAGCAGACATAAGTAAATAATAAGTAGTATTAAAAATTCCATTGCAGCAATAACTAATGATTTACAGCACATTTACAGATATAACCAAATATCCTCATAGTAAAGTCATCTCAAAAATATCTTGCATCCGAGAGTGGTATTCAAAAATAGGACGTAATCGCCACTCTAGAATTCGTTTTAGAAAAAGAATTGCCGATATGCTCATAACTCTTAACGTTTATTCTTAATTAACGTTAATTCTTAAACATACAGGGTGTTTGCCGGTTAGATGTTAAATACTTGCGTTATAGTATATTTTTCAAACGTTTTTTAAAAGATTTATTTAACAAGAAGAGATATATATTTATTTATTTATTGTGCAACGAGAGGCACAAAGCCTCCGTGTGCATTCATGTTATTTTTATGTCCGTTTTTATTAATTTTCATTCCTGTGTTGTCTGTTATTCACTACAATAGCAACATACCTTTCAGCCAGTATTTATTTTATTCGTTCAAAAACTAGTCATTATTGAGTTATCCACATTGTATTGTAAAATATTAAGGTGATCAGATATCCTCTTAACGACCAACTAAACCTATTTATAGATTTAATAGTTAGTTTGTGTATTCATATTTCTGCCATTTACAGTAATATTGCGGCTTTATTCATAAATTGGAATTGTTTATTTATAGGTTAGATGTAGTTTATCCCCCCGTTCTTTATGTAGAAATATTTAAAAATATTCAGTAGTACTTTGCTACGTATACAATATATAACAATTATTTCTTAAATAACAATTATTTTTTACGTAATCATTATTTTTCCCGTAATCATTATTTTTTACGTAATCATTATTTTTCCCGTAATCATTATTTTTTATGTAATCATTATTTTTTATGTAATCATTATTTTTTATGTAATCATTATTTTTTCCGTAATCATTATTTTTTACATAACCATTATTTCCTACATAACTATTATTTCTTCTATCAAATATTTTCATTTATAGTAAATACTTTCATGCATAGCAACTAAAATAAATAGCAACAAAAATAAACTACCTCAAAAGAAAAAGTCGAGCCCTTGTTTTCCTGTTTAGAGCAATTACCCCATTAACTACTGATTTCTTCATTTGTGATATGTTTTTATGTACAAAGTTTTCAGTATTTAAGAAAATGTTCCATTTTATTACGTACTTACTTACATTTTACTCGTATCTGGTCACCTTCAATTTATGTTGTTTTTATTCTTAAGTCTTGCCAAATATTAAATAATTGGATTGTTAATTAAATTGTTATAATCATGGAACTGTGTTTTATTTACACGTTATAGAATTTCTAAAAATGATATACTCTTTTAAGGTTTAAGGTTTTAAGTATTTAAAAATTTTAATTTTTCAAATTTTAATTTTTAAAATTTAGTTTTTAAAACCATTTAGTTTTCTTATTTTGATTTTTCTTCTTTATAAAAAAAATAATTTCTACGAAATTCTTCTGAATGTTGTTTTAAATAATTTTGTTTCTAAATAATTTTGTTTTTAAATAATTTTGTTTCTACATAATTTCCTTTCTAAATAATTTCATTTCTAAATAATTTCATTTCTAAATAATTTCATTTCTAAATAATTTCATTTCTAAATAATTTCATTTCTAAATAATTTCGTTTCTAAATAATTTCATTTCTAATTAATTTCATTTCTAAATAATTTCATTTCTAAATAATTTCATTTCTAAATAATTTCGTTTCTAAATAATTTCGTTTCTAAATAATTTCGTTCCTAAATAATTTCGTTTCTAAATAATTTTGTTTATTAAATTAATATAGTGAAAAATAAATGTAAAAATACCTTCAGTTTAATATTGAAACAAAAATGATGATCTAATAAAAAAATACGTAGGATGGAGCTGGATAAACAGTGTCAAACAAAATGATTAATTAATTTAACATAATGATTAATCGACTCATTACTTCATTTAAAACTTATTACTCATTACTTCTATTAAAAATTAATTTCAGGGCGGACTATTGGAAATCTCAAGCTCGGAAATATTGCGATTTTTGCAAATGCTGGATTGCTGACAACAAGCCGGTAAGTTCACTCATTGAACATTTTTTTTTATGAATTTATAACACTATTATACAATTTATAATACTATTATAAAATGTATAACACTATTGTACAATTTATAACACTATTATACAATTTATAACACTATTATACAATTTATAACACTATTATAACATTTATAACACTATTATACAATTTATAATACTATTATAAAATGTATTATACAATTTATAACACTATTATACAATTTATAACACTATTATACAATTTATGTTCATTAAAGTTTTGTTTGTACAATCTTTTCACATCACAATTTTATCATTTTAGAGTATCGAGTTCCACGAAAAGGGAAAAAGACACCAAGAAAATGTAGCGAAGAAATTGAAGTTTATTAGCAAGAAGAGCAGGCACGATGAAAAGGAAGCTAACAAAATGGATGCAGCTCTGCAACAAATGGAAGCAGCTGCTTTGGAAGCTTACCAAAAGGATATAGAAAATAATGCCGATTTGATGGCTATCAACATTTCTAATAAGCTAAAGGAAACCAATTCTGTGCTGAGCAATAAAAAGTTGTGGCATGAGGCTAAATCAGAGGATGGCCAGATATATTATTGGAATACTGTTACGAATGGTTAGATTGCAATTATATCGATTTTAATTACAACGATTTTAATCGTAACGATTTTAATTACAACGATTTTAACTACAAAGATTTAAATTAGAACTATATTAATTACAACGATTTTAATTATAACGATTTTAATTACAACAATTTTAATTATAACGATTTTAACTACAACGATTTTAATTACAACGATTTTAATTACAACGATTTTAATTACAACGATTTTAATTACAACGATTTTAATTATAACGATTTTAATTACAACGATTTTAATTACAACGATTTTAATTATAAAGATTTTAATTACAACGATTTTAATAGCAACGATTTTACTACCGATTTTAGTTATAAAGACGTTAATCTTAAAAATTTTAATGAAAATGATAATTACTATATTTTGTCTAATTTTGATAGAGTCAGTTTGGGAGGCACCAGAAGAAGGTTTCCTGTCCATTGCACAACAAAAGCTTGAAGAAGAAGAAGAAGCAAAGCAACAACTTAAAGAAGTGGAGAAACAGAGGCAGTTAGATAATAAACTTAGGTAATATTGGTAATAAAGGTACATACATATATATACATATGTATACATATTAACATAATGCTATCTATACATGTACTAATATGTTAATTTCAATTTAAAATCTTGTTGCCATTGACGTGGTAGTACGTTTTGACGTTTGGTATTATTTATTAAATCGAACTGCTTTGCAAAAAAATAAGTTTTCAGTTTTTGAAAAGAAAATATCATATTTCCTGTTTACTTTTTATTTTCATTTTACTGCACTACGCGTTTCGTAAGTAAACAGGAAATAAGATATTTTCTTTTCAAAAACTAAATTACCACCTGTTGGGACCCCACCAAACTTAATAAGTTTTCAGTTTTAATAAATATAATAAACTGATTGTCCACCTGCGGAAACTTTGTTTGAGTAATTATTGACTTCTAATATTAACGTTTGTAACTAAAACAATTTCTTTTTTCTCTTAAAAAAGAATGGAACAAGTTAAGCAAGAGGAAGTTGAAGAAAAAGCAAGACAGTGCCGAGAGAAAATGAAAGAAAGAAGAGTTGCCGACTCGCCCCCGCCTACACTCTCTGGACCAATAATATCGCCTGGGAAAACGGAACCTTATGGAAAATGGACAGTTATACGAGATAGGTAAAATTAAAGAATAAAAAAATTTTTAAAATAACATTCCATAAAACTGCCGTAACTGTTCGATAAAACTTTCATAAATACAATAAAACTTTCATAAATGCAATAAAACTTTCATAAATGCAATAGAACTTTCATAAATGCAATAAAACTTTCATAAATACAAGAAAATGTTCATAAATACAAAAAAACTTTCATAAATACAATAAAACGTTCATAAAAACAATAAAACTTTCATAAAAACAATAAAACTTTCATAAACGCAATAAAACTTTCATAAACACAATAAAAGTTTCATAATGTTACTAGGTATTTCATATTCATTTGTATTTACTTTAGTCCAACGGTCGATCTACAATTACCGAAGCAAGAACATTTCGAATACCAAATTCACGAAGAACCAGAGCCTCCTCCTAAAGAATTTAAAGAAAAAACCGTGAACAGCTTAGATGGAGGCGACTCAACTTTTAAGAAAAGGAAATTTGGAAATGCTGCGAAACGTAACGTGAGGCAGAGGTTGGATAACGACTAATTATCGTTTATAAAATGTAATTTGTATAAAGAAACATGTAATTTGTATATAGAAACATGTAATTTGTATAAAGAAACATGTAATTTATATATAGAAACATGTAATTTATATATAGAAACATGTAATTTGTATATCGAAAATTGTACGACCAACCGATGTCCTCGCCGATTTTATCTAAATCTTAATATTTGGGGAATTTTATTTGGTCATCGTTTGTTTTAAGAAATAATGAATTGTGATTCGCAATACTAAATATTTTTATAATTTGAAATATTCACAATAATTGTAAATTAAGAGAAATTAGGCTAAACGAAAAAGGAAAATTTGTAAGGGAAAAACGAAAATGTTCAAAAACACTCACCCGACTGATCCTTACGATACTTTCGGTGAAAATTTTTATTTGCCTCTACGGGAAGTCTTCGGATATCGCAATATCTTTGTCGTTCTTGATAGGGGATGATCTTCAAATTTAAACCCAATTCTTCACTAAAATAACACAAACACAAAGTAAGAATATAAATTATATTCTTGGGTATGTAGTCCTTTATTTAAAGACAGTTTTTCAAAAGACTATAAATATGAAAACGTTTGGAAATATTTTTGCAAAAATTGTGTTTATCAGTTGATAAGAAACACTGGATGAAAACTTAAGAAAACATGGCGAACATGCAAATAATAACAACAAGAGAAATACCCCAATAAAAGTAAATAACAGACAAGTAAATGAATATGATAAGCATAATTCGTACAAACTGTCAACTGAACTGTCAAAAAGTAGGTTCATGCCTCGACTAAACAGTTTGAAATTCGGCTATTTAGCTGGTAAATAGAGGCTCAAACCAATGAGAATGCTCAAACATAGTGACAGTTGTACAGCGCCAACTATCTGGAAAAAGTAGAACCGTGTCATTATTGATATATTCAAACTTTGATATATCTTAGCTTTTACCTGCTACGCCCCTTTTAATTTAATTTTATTCTGTATAATTTGTTTAATTTAGTAATAATTTGTTTAATTTAGTAATAATTTGTTTAATTTAGTAATAATTTGTTTAATTTAGTAATAATTTGTTTAATTTAGTAATAATTTGTTTAATTTAGCAATAATTAATTCAAGTTAATAACAATTAATTGTTTAATAATATGAATAATATTGTTAATAATGAACATAATTTAATACATAATTCTGATGGACATGTGGACTATTTAATTGACTAAAAGGAATGTAATAAATCGGAATAAACAGGTTACGAAGTAAAAACCAGTTGTATTTTTTTTATTTGTTTCAAAATGTTGGCAGCACCATACACTTGAAATAAGACTCTCTAATTTGGACTGAGGACATGAAAAGCGAACTTGAATTATATTTCTAGGATTACGATCACATTTCTATAACGAACAAGGTTTTGACAAAGAAGAGAATATTTTTATTAATGGTAGAATTAATTAATATTTTTCATGGTTATTGACCTAGACTCATTTATGAATATTTTCAACTCGTTTATCTCAAATAATTCTATTCTAAATATTTTAAAGCATCTGGTTGTAGGCCCTATTCTCAAACCTGGAAAGGATCCAAACGATATCAAAAGTTCCAGATGTATTGCCCCTATAACCTTGTATTGATATTGAAAAATCTCGATAGAATGGTAAATAATAGATTAAATTGGTTCTTAGAGAATAATTTCTTTCTGAGTGGAATTTGCAAATTCATGATGATCTAGTTGCTTTTGCAGATGATTTGGCCTTTTGTGTATCGTTCAAAACTAAATATAATGTTACTTTCCAGAAAAGGAAGATTTCCTCCCTTGAGAGATATAGTAGTCGATGACCACGTCATTGAATGAGTCTTTGTTATATATAAAATAGCCTAAATATTATCTGAAATTATCTCACTAATGTTTTATTTAATGTGATGTTTAACATGTATAAACGCAATTGTTACATAGGAGTGTTATTATTAAAAAACTTGAAGATGCGCAAAAAAGGAAAACGCGAAACGTCGTTATTATTAAAAAATAAATGGAATTTAATAGACTCTAATTTTTTTTTTAATATAGTAGACCTAAAACGCAAGAAAGAAAAAAATATACAAAAAAGGTCAAGATATAAACCAGTTATAATAATTAATTTATGTTCATAAAAATTATTGGAATTAAAGCACAGTTCCTGACCAATTATTTATTTCTCAGTAGGCTACTGGTTTCGTCCTTTGGCCATTATCATTCTCTTTTTTCTTTTTGTTTTCATTTTGCTTGTTTTCCTATGCGATTCGGTCTCTCAATTTTTTAGAGTAATTCGGAAATCCGTCCCTCCTTTAATTTGTTAAATCACATAAGTAGTTAGAGTCATAATTAGAGAATATTTTTAATGTTTTATTTCGCGATGCTAGTCACCACTTTCTTTCATTTACAAGACTAATTATTTTACCTGTGATTGTTTATAATCTTAACCATTTGGCCGTTGGTGAGTTTCTGTATTATTTAAATTTAAATCTATATTATTTAAATTTAAATGATTATTCCTAAATTTAAATAACTTATAGCACATATATGTGCTTATACCTAATGTTACAAAAATTGTTTTTAGAGTACCCTATAGTAAGGTGACCAATCGTACTCCTTTACAGAGTTTTGTACTCCTTTTTCATGAATTGTACTCCTTTTAAAATCTGTACTTCTTTGCATTCTTTTGTACTCCTTTAGAGGTTTTTTGTACCACGTCAGTACGATACTGACATCCCCATTACAGTGCATGTATGTCCTTGAGTAGTTAGTACTCTACGCATACAGATGTCCCCGGTTACGGTAGGGTGTTTTTAAGTACAAGCGTTTTAGCACCGAACGCCCAATAGTGGATACGTATCGCTGTAGCCGCTTGAAGACTACACAAATTCAGCTGTTCACTATTCGTTTTTGGAAAATTCTAATCCCGGGATTACGGATAAATTTTTAAAAGAAGTTAGAAATTTTTACAAATTTTTTTTCGAATATATTGAGG
>JAWQRP010005694.1:0-10435 GCA_033557875.1 Quadriops clusia
ATTTAATGGTGAACTTGATTTTCCAATAGATGACCAATAAAGTTAGCAATCTAACACACTGTACATTTTTCTTGGTATTTTTTGTAATGATTCTTTCCAATGTGTAGATTACAAATGTTTTTTTTTTATCTAAAATGGTTTTCTTTAGTTTTCCTCTGTTTAAAAACTATGTTATACTTCAATAACGCTATTGAATGGTAAAAATAAGTGTAGAGCAATAAAAGGTAAAAAAATATACTCAATGATTATTGAATTGATTATGTTGTCGCACTATATGTTAAACATATAAAGATTTAAAATAATACTAGTTTAATATTAGTGATTCTAGTAATGTATTAATGGTAGTTTAATATTAATGGTAGTTGGTCTAGTAATGTATAACAACTAAACTTGCTAAAATATATTTAAAGCATAAGTAGACCAATTAACATGTCATTTATTTTCCTAGAATATGGTAGGTGCGATTATATTGAAACTTTGCAACCAAAAAGAGTTGTACGTGGTCATTTTTCTGTTACAATTTTGTGCAAATATATTAATAAATTTATTTTTAACAAACCAAAAACGTTGCAGCCATTTATCTCAAAACTATTTTTTGGCGCTTGGTCGAGTTATGCATAACGCCGTCCAATTATTATTACAAAATAATCTGCAAACATTTTCGGAGGAACTGATCGTTTAACATTTTTTATTAGAGTTGCCTACTATAGTGTTTTTTTGATATAAAGTTAGGGGTAAATTCACCACCACATATCTTGCCCTCTAATTTAAATTTTGAAAATCAATATTTCAAATTTCATTGCAATTGACTGAAAAATAAACTTGTTATCCTTCTTACAAGTTTCCATTTTTCCTATTGCTTTCTTATAAAACCGTGTACGCTATCTGTGTTTTCGAATTTATTATTATATAAATATATATAGAATAGAATAGAATATTATTATAGATAAATACTAATTTTTTCACATTTTCCTACGTCAGTCACAATTTTTGCAGATTTGTTGGTGGAACTTTGTTTTTCTAATATCAAAAAATATATCATTTTTGGTCAATCTACAAGCAGTTTCCAAAAACGAAATACTAGTCATAACGTTCAAAGTAGAAATGAGATATCTAATTTTTGTGTAACTGACAACTTTTACTAAAAAAAAAGCAAAATTTAAACTTATAGATTAATGCAATTCTTTCAGTTTTAAAAAAGTGCGCTTTCAATTCGTCAAGCATTTCATACCAAATACTCGTCGACTATACTGTAGAATTTTTTTTACAGAACTTTTATAAAGTAAAAATTGTTTAATTTCAGGTGGACCGTACAAGCAACGTTTCTACTAAACGTAGACCCCGCAAGCAAACAACGTCATTGACAGTAATAGTGCCCATTTGAACCATCCTTCTCCCTTTCTGGCTCGCCAGAGATTTTATGTAAACTAGTTCAATAGTAATTAATGTAAAATGTGTACCTTATTTCAATGAATTCCGAGTGAATAGATTTCAAGGACCCAGTACTAAGTTTGCAGGATGTGTTTTCCACAGTTTATTTTTAATGCTTGATTTAGCTGCAGTGTTTTACTTTGTTTACTATTATTTGTATGTGAATAACATAGTTGAATCGATTTTAGTCCCGTTATATTATAATTGCAAATATTTTAATTTGTTTCAATCTGAAATGAAATTCTAACAAATATATTTTCATGGAGCATTAGAGTTTAAAGAACTTAGAGTTATGATTAGAAGTAAGATACATGAAAACAAAATAATGTGTAAAATAAAATATTTACTTTATATGGATGGAAAATTATACTTAAGTGTAACTAGGAATAAAGAATTTTCTTATATAATAGGAAATTGTTTTTTTTCCAACCTTTAGGGGTTTACCTTGTTATATCCATTTAGATTTACCTTGTTATATTCCTTTAGATTTACCTTCTCATATCCCTTTAGATTTATGTTAAAACAAACAGCATTCCTTCTAGAATTAACCAAATCTTTATTGTAATGATTACATCGCATTCTTAAATTTTACTAGACTTAAAATATACATAAAGTTAGTATGTAATGCAAATAAATATATAATTTTCTTTCGACGTAGAACTAGAATTAGTTTTTTCATTCAATGCAGATTACTAATTAAAAGTAATACTTATTATATACAAAATTAAGTTATAAGCAAATAATAAATAATGATCTATTTAGTACTTAAACACACACACTGGTCTATTAATAACATTCATATCCAGAAATATACCTTCACAAATGGCAAATTTACTTTGTTACAGTCTCTCGTCACTATATGACAGAAAATATAAATATGTAAAAGTAAGTTGATACTGAAAGACCTAAAATTATCATCGTGAATTCGAGAGATACGTTCCGTCTCTGAAGTAATCATTTATACTTGTTTAAAGTTCAATTCTTCAGAGCTTTTACGTTTGCGTGAATTAATCTTTGTAATAGGGCTTTTAATGAAGCTTTCAAAGGTCTCGCTTAAGAATGCAGGACTTAGTAAACTTTTCCGAAAACTTGAGGTTTCTTTTACTTTGTGGTCAAGATCCAGATTGGTGTCGCTTGCTTTCGGGGTAGAAGTTTCATTTGCATCTTTTTTAGCTGTTTGTGAGCCACTGCAAAAGCTGGTGAATTGCAAGAAAGGATTTAGTGGAGAAGAGGACGATTGACCTGAACTCTCATCCATGCACTTTGTAATTTTCGTTGGTACATCTACAGGTGACGATGATTTTCTTTTGCGGTCAATGTCCAAGAAGGGCAAGATGGACGCAGCAGATGGCAAAATTTGAGCCGTTCTTGGTTTAATATTGGAGCGGAACAATTTCGGAGGAGTTGGAAACGATAGGAGGGGTGCTGGTGAATATTTTGTAACGGTTTGCGACGGCACATTGCCTATTAAATCATCTCGAGCTCTCACAATTTCTGTCGATAAATCGGAGAATTTTTGGTCCCAATCTTCCATATGCTTTTTCAAGTCTGCAATGATGGTTTCCTGCTCTTGAATTTTAGTGTTCTGTTCTTGTATTTTACGCTCTTGTTCTCGAATTTGCTCCGTTTGGGCTTTTAGTCGACCGTTTTGCCTCTTGAGCTGAAATCAAAGAGAGTTGAGTGCAAAATTAAATATTGCATTTTGGTTGAAATTGAAAGAATGGATATTTACTTTGACGCATAGTTGTAGAATGTGAGAAGATATCATTGAGAGTTGATGTTTGTGGATGGTATTTTGCTTTCGCACTTTTTTGATTTCGTCAGCTACGCTGTTTTGTACTAGGAACACTCGAGACGGTTTCGATACAGATGTTGCGAGTTTGAAGGCTAAAGCAAAAAAATGACAGGAATTATTATTATTATTTCCATTCGTGTGGAGAATATTGTTGGAGTTAACTATAATGCAGTAAACTAAATACAATATATCTAGTCTCAGGTTTTTGTTGAAGTGACTTTATTGTAATTTTTTTAAATAATTACTGTTGATTTACATAGGGACTTAGACTTATTACATATCAATGTAAGAGTTAAAAATATATAATGTCCTATCATTAGTTTAAATAGAACTAGAATATCGCAGTTTGTGCGGCAAATCCAGAGCATTATTTCTGAAGATCCTTTAAAGTCCATAAGGGCCATATCGAGAGATTTTCTAATTTCTAAGTGCACAATTTGAAGCATTATAGACGAACTCGTCTTGTACAAATTGTGTGTGATGGCTGAAGGTCAATTTATGTTACCATAATCTCGAGATCAGAGATTTAACTAGGCACACTCTAAATTACAATCTGCATGATCACACATGTGGTCACCTAGTTCCCTGGATCTTAATTCTTTGGAGTACTAAGTTAAGACAAAGTGACTTTTGCCACGACATTTAATCGTCATTGCGATTAGTTGGGGCAATTTGCTTGTTACACTTTACTACTGTTTCCAAGAAATAGTCGATGTAATTTTTTTACTTATTTTGTTTATTATTATTATTCTCAAGCAATTATACTTGTTTGACTTGCAAAAATATTTTCATGATAACAGTAGATTACAAACGACAGTTGATATCAAACTGATGTATTAAACAAGAATCTATCAAAAGCGATGCGTTACGTTATGTGATCATTTCCACGGCAACTCCTGTAGTTGCGAGGATTAGTTGCTTCTTGTAAACATGCTCATAAAATACTTGATTCTTTATGAGCAACTATTACCAGAGTAATGACGCATATGATCGAAGAGCAATTGTTTTATGTATTGAAATGTTTCTGGCAAAAAATGGACGCTGTCCTTGCCTTTAAAGGCATTTTTATTGAATAACTGTGTAGGCTATGAGTCACTTCGTTTGCTGTAAAGTTTCATTAAAACGCATTAAGTTTTCTAAGATATATGCAAATTTTAATTTTAAACTTAATACAATAGAATAGTATGGAGAGTATCAGGTTGTTCAAGTGTTTCTTGTTGATAGCACAGATAACAGATAGTTCGCTCAATAACTTTCAGAACCGGTTGCATAAGTTGATGGCAATGACAACTAAATATTGACAAATACAAATTGGGCAGAGAGACAAATAGGGTGTATTCACGCACATCGACAAGCAACCGACCGATCAGGGCTTGACAGAGCAAATTAGTATACAAGGCATAGGGCCTGCTCGGTCGGTGCCCTGCGCCGACACCGAGTCGCGCTACCGGTTGTATTGGTCTCGCCACGAGAAAAGTAGCCGGCCACTTCTCTCATGACGAGACCCCTACTGTGGTCTAGTTCCAAGGTGTTAGAAGCGCTTACTGGTTATGCAGTGCTATTGGGCGAACAACTTTGGGGGCTATAAATCTCTAAGAAGGCCTTAACCAATTGTAGACAGGGTGCTAGGCCGTGCCACGCCGCCGTTTTGTTATCCAGTTTCTGTGTATTGGCGTGAGATGTGTGCATGACTAAACCCGCTCAAATTGATAAAGTCCATAAATTATGATTTTTATTAAATTTTATGCGGTAATATGGACATGGTTGTACGCAGAATCAATCTGGGGATTAGAATTTGTAATAAAAACACCTTGAAAACTACGTATTTTCAAAAGTTATCTGCGCTTGTGCGGTAACAAAACGTCATAGAGAAAGAAGTTATGGGAAAATTTTTAAGTATTTCATGCGCTGAACAGAATCTAAAAAAATTCACTGTTAAAAGTGATTAAATAAACGCGATATAGTTGTTTCAAAATCCCGTATAATAAATAATCACTGCTTGTGAATGTGTCAATATTTTGCAACAATCTTTACACCGATGTACGCAGAATGAGCAGCGGAAAAAATAATATTAGAAAAAAAAGTTTCATTATGAATTTTACAATTTGATGTGCGCATACGCGAAAACTAGAAGAGCTAGACTAAAATTGTACTGGGATTTTTTGGAACCCTTTGTGCGCTGAGTAAATCCTTGAAATTTTTATTGTTCTAACTTTATTAATAACAAAGTTATTCAAGGTGAACGTCCTGCGTGAGCCACCCTGTATAATTATTAGAACCTGCATTATAGCTAACTTTAGCATAATAAATATTTGATACCAACCAGGTTTTAGTTTAAGACCTGGCAAAATGTGTTCATCAAAGTGCTCCATGGCCATACTGCTGATGTCCCGCAGTTCCTGAAGAAACTCATGCGTCCTCGGAGGACAAGAAGAGCTTTCCACCAAGGTTAAAATTCGATCAATTTCATCAATTATTTTTCCAGGAATGAAACAGCACATGTTGCTTTCTATATACTTCATGAAGGTCATGCTCAACATGCTAATCCTAGTTTCAACAGCGGAGAGGATGTCGCAATGGCGAGCCATCGGATGAGTCCTGCGTTCCGATTCCCGACGAGGCAGCGAAGATTTAACCTTTTTGTAAATGGCACAATGACGCTTTTCCATTTGAATGAAGCCTCTTGTCAGGTATTTGCTGGAGATCTCATTGAATTTCTTGCAGACCTATATAATAATACTTTCATTAATAAATACAATATAATACATATATAGCCACATATGCTATTTTTAATGGTATTTATTACTTTTGCCACTTTTTAATTCTTAATTGCTATAACACAAACGTTTTTATATCAATTTTATGCAAATGTACACATTTGAAATTAAATAATGAAAAACATTTCATTAGGAAAAGAATGAATCATTAGTAAATGAATAATAAATTCATGGAAGTTAAGAGAAATTTGTTATTAACAAGCTGCATTAAAATGAAACACAATCAAAAGATAAGTTTGTTTTTAAAATTTGTTTTTGCTTTGGCATCATTGCTCAATACAACTTATTCAAGAATAAGAAGAAGAACTGCATATCATTGTTGTCAAATTGACAGCGCGGGAACTGATAGTAACATAACCTAAAAACATGGAGCAACTTGACGTACTAGACGATTTTCTTTCCGCAGCAGCTGAAGTACTAGAAAATAGTGATAAAACAAAGGAAATTCGCCCAAAATTAAAAGAAACGAATCAAGAAAATGAAGACGAATTATTTTTAGGTAAAATTTCCTCTTACGACTGTTTAACAAAGAATCATTCTAAAAAGACGTCACCTGAAACTCCTAAATCCGATGACAATATTTCTAACAGTGGAGTTTCTACTAAAAATAGTGCTGTGCATAACGGTGATACGGACTCGAGTGACGACGAGGATAATCGGGACTTCCAAAACGCTAAGTATAATGATTTCGGAAAAAGCATCAAACATCTACTCGATGGTGAAGCTTCCAGTACAAGTGAAGTCGTTGTGCCTAAAGATGCATTCCGATCGAATAATTTATCGAGATCTTGGAAATTAACTCCAAAGAATCAACCGAAGGAGCTTTGTGTCGGAGAAAATAAAGTTGATTATGGCAAAAATAATGATGAAAATAAATTTGGACAGTCGAAAACTGCTGTAAATGGAGATGTTTATACAGATCCTGTGTTCGGTATCCGCATTGTAAAACCATTAATTTCTAGTGCTGTCTTACAAGAACGTATGGTTGGCCGGGAAGCAGTGCATATGGCTAAATTAAAATGGTTCATTAGCAAACTGACTCCGGAAAAAGATTGGGTTATAGCAGGTGTGATAGTGCGGAAAAATGGAAGTAAAACGAGTGCCAAAGGCAATCCTTATAGCATCTGGACCTTAAGTGATTTGTATGGGGACTTGAAGACGGTGGGGTTATTTTTATTCGGAAATGCTCATAAGGATTTATGGAAGATTGCTCATGGGACCGTCATCGGTGTGTTGAATCCAAATGTGCTGGAGAGTAAAGGAAATGGATCTAAAGATGAGGTAAAGCAAACAAATGTAATAATTAGTTGTGAAGACGTATTAAAAATAGTTTTAAATTCTTAAATAATTTTTTCATTAGATTTAAGTAAAATACTTACAGAATTTCAACCTCTGAACTATTATTGTTACAGAATGTAAAGTTATATCTTTCAGTATAATGTGAAATCAGCATCAAAGAGTGCATTAATTATTAAACATAGAAAATGATTAAAAATACAATAACAAGGGAAATTACATTGATTTATTTGTTCTTTATTTGTCAATGTTAATTCTTATTGGCTTAATCAAGTTAATTATAAATTTTTCTTTAATGTAAGATCTGTATAAAAATTTTCGATTCAACCCAATACATATTTAAAATGAGTACAGAGTTTCTGTCTAATTTCAGGCAACCCTCAGCATAGACAATGCACAGAAGATCATGATAATAGGCCAATCAAAGGACCTAGGTCTTTGCAAAAGCACGACGAAGAGTGGAGACAAATGCACCGCCTTCGTAAACGTCTCCCGATGCGAGTTTTGCATTTATCATGTTCGCCAAGAATATCAAAAGTGCAGCAGGGGAAGGGCAGAGCTGCAATCATCATTTGCCGGCCGAGGGTTGACCGCCCTCCGCAACAAGGTTCTCGGGAAAAACGAGGTTTTCTATGCCGGAAAGTCATTTACAGCTATTCCGGCGAAAAAGAGCAGGAAATTAGAGGCGAAGGATCAACAGCGACTATCAGCTTTAAGCTCGAATAAAAATAATAACGTGACTGTTAACGCTGGTCCTAGCGTCAAAGTGGATATCGTTAATAAAAAAAAATTAAACGCTAAATGTTTGGATGTTCCTTACAGTCAAAGGGTTAAGGATTTGGAATTGTTAAAGAAATTGAGTGGAAGCACTGGTTTAAAGCCTGATAAAGAGAATGGAGAAGAAAGCGGAAATCAAATTCATAAAGTTTCAAGTACTGTGAGTTTAGAGGAATCGAAAAGTACCGCCTTGAGGGTTATAGCAAAGTTAAAGGCTAAAAATGCAGAATTGAAAACTAAGGAACTTGATGCTCATGCGAATGTTAGTAATAAAGATTCGGAAGGTACGAACATTGAAGCACAGAATAAAGATGAAACTAAAGTTAACAACGGTTTTACTCTGAGTAGACCGTCTTCTAATTTAATTGATCTGAATGCCCCAATTTCAAGGCGAGGGAAAGATGTCGCTAAATTTAATGCGTTACGATATATTAAAAAAAATGGGCCTATTAAAAAAGCAGATCCGATGAATGTGCGAGGAGGAGGTCAAAAACGATTGTTGGAAAATATGGAGAATATTGCAAATGATCCTAAGAAACAAAAGCTAATGGAAAACGAGTTTTTGTCAGATCGGTTTAAAAAAATGTTGGCGGCTACGTCGAGCCACATGGATTTGCTGGAACAGCGGGATAACGAGGAACAGGAGAAGTACTTCGAGAAGTTAGAGATGAAGGAACGGCTCGAGGAAAAAATGATGTCCACTTACAAAATCGAGTGCAAGGCCGTGAAGTGCCTGAAATGCAAGTACACGAGCTTTTCGGCATCCGATCGGTGCAAAACTGAAAAACATCCTTTGAAGGTTTTCGATAGTTTTAAGAGGTTTTTCAAATGTGGCGAATGCGGGAACAGGACGTGTTGCCTGGAGATTGTGCCATTACATACTTGTAAAAATTGCGGAGGCGGGAAATGGGAACGGACGACGATGATGAAAGAGAAGGTCGTTAACGCAAATCAGTTGTCTATAAGGGGCGGGGAGCAAAAGTTTGTGAATTCGCATGCGAGTGACGCTAATTTGAATCTGATGGTGCCTGACGATCAATGATGTTATTTGGAGATTATAATCTAGTATTAATAATATAATTATATTATGCAATAGGTTAAAATACATAAATTGTTTTTATTGCGATTTTCCTCACTACTTTGTAATTAGTATTATTCTTATAAATTCACGAAATAAAATAATTTTTACAGTAATTTAGAAGATATGTTTGCTTATATACAAAATCAGTTCTTTGTTATATTATGCACTATTTATTTTGGTGATTACGAAATTGTTATGAAATGCATGCATGTTTCAGCGATTATGAAATGTTTTTATTATTTTATTCAGTTGGTTAGATCATAATAGATTAGATTTAGATTTTTTGCAGGAAATTTAAAATTAAAGCAGAAACGTTTTAATGTTTCAACCTACATTTTGGTGCAACTGCTGTACCAATTTTACTTATTCTAAAGAAAATTTTAGGTGATATTTTATTGCCAAACATACTGATTCCAGTTTTTTATGTTATTAATTATTTTATGTCCTTTATTAATTATGCCGTTTTTCAAATTATTGCTGAGGCTTGCTAGCAACATGATATCTACATAATATTGAATTATTAAAAACATGAAGAAATTTATTTGTCTCAATTGTCGTTACAAGTGTACTATAATTAATATGATTTGAAAATTACAAAGATGAAGTTAACTATTAAATAGTTTACACATAGTAAGAAATTTCATTAAATTAGTTCGTCAATTGACTAATTTATTTATTTATTTTCATTACAATCTACAGTAATAAAAGTTCACGCACATATGAGTAGTCCAATGATAAAGTTTTTACAGGCTGCTGCGTTTCACCAGATTTTTAATAATTACAAGTAATACTTCCACAGAACCAAGTATATCTATAAATTGAGGTGTATATTCAAGAATATATATATTTTTATAATCTTGGGTTTATAGTCCTTATATTATAAAATTAAATGCACTTTTCCTTACGAGTTTCGCGGTTTGACCGCTTCATCAGAGGTAATATAACAAATAAAATGACAACAACAAAAAATTTAATCAAAGTGTGTTTATGTGTGTGTTTCGTGTGTGTGTCTGTGTGCATGTATATGTGTTTGTTAATTTTATTTAAAAATTGATTTGTATATATTACTGAATCCGTCTATGTCATGTCTGTCGTTAATGGATTGGTCTTTATGTTTTGAAATTTCAATCATTTCAAGGAAGCATCGTGATTTATCGTTCTTTTCTTGACAAAGAATTGCTGGGTTATTAAAATCAAAATTATATTTAAGGTCTAAAGTATGTTTAGTGAGGGCGGTGCTTCCTTGATGAATATTTTGAATACTATAAATATGTGACT
>JAWQRP010005695.1:0-10435 GCA_033557875.1 Quadriops clusia
ATATTGGACAATAATATCAATTCTGAAAATTAAATCCACAATTTCTATCTCTTGAAAGTAATCAAAGCATGATCTTAGAATTTGGATATAAAATATTTAATTCGGACTGGTATATTACATAATTATACTACACCAATCTACGTTAATTACATATTACATATGTATGTGCTAAAAGATAATATTCCTCGTGGTTTATAAAGGAATATTAACTTGTCGTGATTTTTTGAGAGTTTTAATCCCTCCATAAACGCAAGTCGCAATACTTAGCGCGTTTTTCTTGGTGTCTTCTCCTTGCTGGACGTCCTTGCACGACGTTTCGATTACTTTAACTGCATCTTCATGAAATTTTTGCCTTATTTCCGGGAGAATTTTCTCTAACAACACTTTCTTGCCTGAGAAATAGTTGTTTTTGGTGAACACGCAATAGATGAATTCTTCATATCTGTCGTCATCTTGCGGTATTTCTAAATTATCAATCATCGGATTCACTTCGGTCATGTAGTCTACATTAGAGGTGTTGGCGCATTTTCGTTCAATAAATCCTGCATTCGAATATTGCAACTAAAATATGTTTATAATGTTAATAATCGTGAATGTTAATAATCCTGATATAAAGAATTAATTATAAATTATGTTATAAATTAATATTAATTAAAAATACTAAAAATAACACTGGTTAACAAAATTTTACCTTTTTTTGTCACACGAAAACGAATATCAAATTTTGAATGTTGTACTAGCGCTACCAAACACCAATAACAAAAAAAAACAAATAATATCAAGGAAAAAAATTGGCACATCAGGTATCCTTATGACATCAAAACTTTTATTTTTGTAAAAACTACAATAATCAGCTACACTGAGAGAGATTATTGTTTAAGGTACAATAAGTATGTAGTTATAATTTTCGTGAATATTTAGCTTCTGGTAGGTCCCTTCGAAGTCTCCAACAATAATCTGCTATAGCATTCCTGGACTCCAGTTCCCTTGGTAGCGCTTCTTCATTAAGAAAATGTCCTGATGAAATCTCTCACCTTGTTGGTTACTCACAGCACCCAAATTTGCAGGAAAAAAAATCCAGATGAGAATCCAACATGTGTATTTTTAAGGACATGTATTACACCCCAAAGCTTTATATGACTTTAGAAGTTCATTTACCAAGTCTTTGTAATTTTCCGCTTTATGGTTTCCTAGAAAATTGTGAACAACGTTCACAAAACATTTCCAGGCGAGTTTTTCCTGATCATTCAGTTTTTCTTCAAAATTCTTATTATTTATGAGTACCCGTATTTGTGGGCGTGCAAATATTCCCTCTTTAATTTTTCCCTCGCTGAGTTTGGGGAATTTTTCTTTCAAATATAAAAATCCACTGCCATCTTTATGAATAGCCTTTACAAAATTATATTATACTATATATATATATATAACAATCACTTACATGATCTTTTGGTTCTGTCCAAACCATTGGTATAGCAAATGGTAAATATCTAGGTTCTTGTTTAGCCCAACCTAATAAGTCTCATACACATTACACAACATTTATGTGGAACCCAGGATTTATCTTGATGCGACACAGGAAATCCAAAATAGTCTAAATAGCACTGTTCAATTAATAGCGTGAAATTTCGACGCTGAGATATAAAAGTTAATTTTCCACACACATAACAAAAACTGTCGGGGTTGTTAGAACTCTTTCGTGGAATATTTACAATGTAACTAATATAAAAATAAAATGTAAGTTAGTTGAATACAATAGTTATACAATCGCCTAAATGAAGTTATTCAAACAAAGCACGTATATGAGGATAGAAATGAGTATGTAGCTGTCACATGAAAACTAGATGTGACTGAAACAAAAGGATATGTTTTTTTTATTGAGGATGTGTCAACATAAACAAAAATCATCAGGAAGTTCGTGTGACAAAAACTGTGTTTACCAGTGTAATTAGTTTAAATTTCAAAAATATTAATAAGAAACAACTTACATAACAAGCTATTAGCACCAACCAGACAGAAAACGATAAAATGTTGGCAACTGACTGCATTATTGTTTGTTTAATGATGAATATTGTCGTTGCGATGATGACCTACCAACTCGTACTAGTAAAGTGACCACGAATCAAGAAGTTGTTATTGCTATTATCTATCACACTTGAGATATACATCCAAGAAAATTTAGGTTCAGGGATGTAACCAATTAATTTTTGATATAATTATTGCGCAAAAATATCTACAATATTTTAAGTGTAGTTTTCGTCATTTTTTAAATATTAAAATAATCAGGCTTTTCTTTTGTAATTTAGTACTTTTATCAATCTTGTCCTTTAAATGTAGAGATTTTTAGATAGATAAAAATACATGATTAGTTTGTAAATTCAAATATTGCATCTGAAATACGTAAATAATGTTAATAATCGTGATATGAAATTTATATTATACCTATTACATTATTATTATTATTATTATAAAAAAATTGGGATATTTTTATAAAAATTATATTATAAATTCATATTATAAACACTAATAATAATTAGGTTATATAAATTTCAAAAATACTAATAACAAACAACTTACGTAATAAACAATCACCAACAGCCGGACAAAAACAAAGAATTCGTACTCCAGCATTTTTTTAACATTTATCTAAGTAAATTAAAAAACTCGTTCCACAGATTAAACCATGTTTATTAAATAGTAAATTCGTACAAGATTCTAATATTGGACAATAATATCAATTCTGAAACTTAAATTCACAATTTCTATCTCTCGAAAGTAATCAAAGCATGATCTTAGAATTTGGATATAAAATATTTAATTCGGACTGGTATATTACGTAATTATACTACACCATCTACGTTAATTACATATTACCACATATATGTGATATTACATATGTATGTGCTAAAAGATAATATTCCTCATGGTTTATAAAGGAATATTAACTTGTCGTGATTTTTTGAAAGTTTTAATCCCTCCATAAACGCAAGTCGCAATACTTAGCGCGTTTTTCTTGGTGTCTTCTCCTTGCTGGACGTCCTTGCACGACGTTTCGATTACTTTAACGGCATCTTCAGGGAAACTCTTCCTTATTTCCGGGAGAATCTTGCCTAACTCCACTTTCTTGTCTGTGAAATAATTGTTTTTAGTGAACAGACAATGGAAGAATTCTTTAACTCTGTCGTCATCCTGTGGTATTTCTTGAGTGCCAATGATCCGTCTCACTTCGGCCATATTCATATTGGTCTCTTTGGCGCATTCTGCTTCAAAATGTGAATTCGAGTGTGATGCCTAAAACACGTTCATAATTAGTCAATAACAATGAACTAAAAGTATGTTTTAGACTAAGAATAATACTTACTTTGAAAGTCTTAATACCTCCATAAACGCAAGTGGCAACCATCAACGCGTTCTTCTTTTCGTCATCGCCCTGCTGGATGTCCTTGCACGACGTTTCGACAGTTTTGGCGGCATCCTCAGTGAAAGCCAGTTTTATTTCTATCATGATCTTGTCTAACTCCACTTTCTTGTCTTTGAAATAGTTGCTTTTGCTGAACACACAATGGAATAATTCTTTTGTCCTGTCGTCATTTTGTGGTATTTCTAAAGTGCCAATGATCGGCTGCACTTCGGTAGTGTAGTCCATATTGGCCACTTTAGCACATTCTTGTTCATAACGTTGCGCATTTGAATGTTGAGTCTATAACAATATATGTCTATAATAATAATAATAATAATAATAATAGTTGTGATATAAAATAAATTATAATCTATATATATATATAAAATTGTATTATAACTAAAAATATTAATCACTCAAAACTTACATAACAAACTAATAGCAGAAACCAGGTAGAAAACGATAAAATATTGGCAACTGACTGCATTTTTGCTTGTTTTATGAACAATATTATTATTGGGAAGATGAACCACTAATGTGTACTAGTGAAGTGAAAACGGATTAAATAGGTCCTAATTTTCGTTATCTATCACATTTTAGACACGTTTATGAAAAGTTATACTTGGGGGCAGAGTCAATTAACATTTTTGCATAATTATATTATTAATATTAACTGCTGTAGTATATCAAATACATATTAAATACAGTAAAAATTAAATATATTAATTATTCCATACAGCAGCAAACTCATGAATAACAAGATAACACAAACGAGCAAACGTTGTTGATTTTTTTGCATTGTTGTAAATACATGTGTACTAACAAATAATAAATAAATTAACAAATAATAAATAACTTAACAGATAATATATAATAATTTATTGCAGCAATTATAAAATCGATTATTAATGGTCAACTGTATGTCCTTTTCAATAAACGTTAAGTTTAGGGACGTAGCCAATAAACGTTTTTGCATAATAATAATTGCGCAGAAATACCTAAACCCCATCGATCAATTTCGAAGGGGTTTTTGCCAGCTTATTATTAGGTCACTAGTTCTTGCCCCAATTGCTGGATATATTAATTACATACATTATAATTATTTATACATTGTAGTTATTCATACATTATAATAACATTATAATTCTAAATATTAAATGAAGTAAATTTTAAATAAGTACATTAAATATTCTATATACAGCATTCTATACTATATAATGAATAGCAAGATAATGTGAGACAAAGTCCAATTCCAAGAGGACCAAATTGCACAACAGACGTTATTAAATTTTTAATAATATTGTATACATACGTGTGTACTAACCAATAATAATTTATTGCAGCAATTATGAAATCCATTGTTTACTCATCAATTGTACAAGCACTTTCCATTAGTTTCTTCTTATTACAACTCACCTATTGTAAGCAGGTAACTACATATTTATATATCATAACAAATATTAAATTTAACATATATTAAATGAAACTATTAGAATTAACGATTAATTCTATACAGAAACTCGCAGCTTTAAATTATTCCCAACTCTCGGAAATCCATAAGGACTGTATGGAAAAATTCGGAATCACTAATAACACAATTTTGGACCAACAGTACACTTTCGCTATCCCAAAAAACGATGTCAATGGCCACTTTGATGACTACATAGTTTGTAATTACAAGACTGCCGGATTGATCACTAAGAACGGCACACTTGATTATGAACTTTTGATCAAAATGTTAACCCTTTATCACCCAAGCGCGGCCAGGAACACGGTGGAGCAATGCAAAGGTTCTGGCCAAGTAGGCCCTGGAGAAAAGGAGAAAATTTTGAATTTTTTTGGGTGTGCTTTGAAACAATTGAAACAGTTTTATTCGGCAAATGGGGTGGACATTAGTCCTAGGAAACCGCCCCCTTGCTTCCACGCGTGCCCTTATGTGTATGGGGGTAGTTATAGGTTATTTAATTAAAACTTTAAATAATTATTTTAATGATAGTAATCATTATTTTTACAATAATAATTATAATCAAAAATGATTATTTTATTTTATTTTTACAATAATAATTCTTTTAGTAATAACAATTATATTAATAATAAGATCGGCATATAAAATTCCTGGTACTGCTTCAATATAATCTCAATGTTTGACATAATATAGATAAATAATCATACATTAACATAACAAACTTATCTTAACCAAATAAAACATTTAATTCCGTTAATTCTTGAATTTGGACGTTATTGCGATTCCATCTTATTCGTATCTAACTCCAAACACAATGAAAATCGCTCCTTTATCCCTTGTTTCTGTGCTTCTTATTGTGACCTTTGACAACTCTCTTGTTTTCGTAAGTATTTATTTTTCATATTTTATTTACTTTTCATATTTTGTTTATTTTTCATATTTTGTTTATTTTTCATATTTTGTTTATTTTTCATATTTCGTTTATTTTTATATTTTATTTATTTTTCATATTTTATTGTACACCGAAGTATATACGCTTTATTTAAAAACTAAGTCATAATATTAATTATAAATTATTAAAGGCCCTATCTTTGCAACAACGAGTGAATCAATGCGTCGAGACAACAGGCATCGACAAACTCATAGTAAAAATTGTATTCGAATCCAAAATCGTCCCAGAAAGCAGTCCAAAATTCGACGAATTACTCCTTTGCATCTTTAACAAATCAGGATATTTCAACAACGCGAACAAAATTAAATATAACGCTATTAAGAAGGACCTAAAGAAGGAAATCTCTACTGAAAGAGCCGAAAAAGTCATAAGAACTTGCAAGAACACCGAGCAAACAAGTGACAAAGCGAAAAATGCCTACAAAGTCACAAAATGTTTATTCGAGAACATCGTCAAGACAAAGAGCACTTAAACTGATCATTTACGAGTGATAATAATTACAGAGCATAATTATTTATTATTAATTAAGTATACAGCGCTGTTATCTCTTTTGTAACCTTTTATGCATATTTTTCGACCAATAAATACTGATTACAGCCTTTTCATTTGCGTAACGCAAGATAAAACTCAATTAAAATTCTGAATATAAATTATTGTCCCATCATCATTTAGTGTAGCGTATTTGTTGCTACGAAGTTGAGTCGTTGGTCATTCCTGGTAATTTCTCGACATGAAGCTCCTCGCCTTTACTGTCCTTTTGGTCATCGCTTTCGTTGGGGTAAGTTTGATACCTTTAATCTATGTATTTCATTACGCATTTTATTATTTTTTTATTATTATTTTATTTTATCATTATGTCATTTTGTTACCTATTATGATATTTTGTTACCTATTGTGATATTTTGTCATCTATTATGTTATTTTGTCACCTATTATGTTATTTTGATATTATGTTATTTTATTTTTATGTAATTTTGTTATTACGTTATTTTATTTTTATGTAATTTTGATATTATGTTATTTTGTTAATTATTTTTTTATCGATTATTTCATAATTCAACAACTTTACAGGCGGAAATAACCCCAGGCGAACGAGAATGCGCGAGAAAACACAATTTGGCCATTTCGGAAGTCGAAAAAATGTCTACACAATTAGTACTGAATGAATCACTGCCAAATCTAAAACTCTTCTTACACTGTGCCTACGAGAGCCACGGCATGTTTAAACCGAACCATAAAGTAGATTTCGCCGTTTTGAAGAGAGAAATGCTTAAAATTGCCCCTGCCGAAACCATTAACCCCATGATGGACGTTTGTAAGGACACGGAATTGACCGACGATGACGTCGAAAACGCCTACAAAATCACCAAATGCATGTTCGATTACGCTCATAAAGACGATTAATCAATCACATGTACAGTAAATCGAATATCTAACAACAAAGTGTATCATTTATAAAACAGACCCTGTATATCCAACCAAAGTGTTATAAACAACTAACTTACTTTTCGGGTAGCCCTCGTATGTGTATAAATAAGTACAAGAAATAGGCACAAGAACGCTCGCTCTATAAAGACGCCCTAAAGTTTGCAACGCCCGCTTTGATCAAAACAATTTTTTTTATGTATTTCCAAGATAATAATTTATTGGAATAATAGCTTTTGTAACCCTCGAGTAACATCGTGGGACCGTCATTTTAATCCAAGTTCACGGGTTACCTACGTTACCTTTTGTGGGTTAAATAAGTCAATGATTCTCTTTACGAGCAGATCTATTGATAATAGCACATGTATCTCTCGTAATAGCGCATATATGTGGTAATAGTGAATAATAATTATGTATGTACTCTAGTACAATTCAAATAAACATGTTACCGCGCATTTTCTCTCTATTGTATGGCCAAATTTCATTCACCAGTCACTGGCGGCGCTAGTGATATCACAAACTAAACAGGTTTCTGCATTTATACGTCAAACTACTGTGATCAAACGTCAAGTTTGTTTACAAACATTCAACGACCAAACATTGGAGATCCCGTTTGAACTTCCAACAAATAATTTATTATTAATTACCTCATACGTTTGTTAAGTTTCCCTTAAGCAAAATGTAAGAACACAAAAACCAAGGGACCATTATGTGCATATCAATAAAGTAAGTAATTTATTACCTATTCTCAAATAAAACATTTCTGCCTATATTAATATGAACAGGGCACCCTGATGTGAATAAGTAATAATAATAATAAGTATGTGCACGAATAAATTTATTTTAATTACGTATGCAAGCTACAAACAGTGTAATTAAAAACACCCTCTCAGCTTTTATTCAAACCCGACCTTTAATATTTTATTTGCAAAGGCGTCGAAACCTGATCTTTTTATCCCAGGGATTAAAAGGGGTTGAAATCGCGTTTGTCTGGAATGTTTTGCATTTTTCAACGAAACTTTGTAATGCAAATGCTGCCTACTAAATTAACAATAATTTATAAAATAAATAAATAAATGATCACGTTGTAAAAGTATTCTTCTAATCGAAAACAAAATTTTAAAGAATGCAAATAAGTTGTTGCCTTACCTAATAACATCGTTAATGTCCGATGTTCCATAAGAGTAATAGCACAGATAACCAGATAGCTCATCTAATGCTTTTCATTAGAAATGTGAAGGGTAATGTTTAACTAACCCTTATATAATGCAGACCTGGCAAAATGCCTTTTTCGACTTTCAAAAAGTTCTATAACTGATTTTGATAAATAAATACTAATAAAAATTGATATTTTCTAAGGCATTGCAGAGATAAGATCCTTATCTCTGGATGTTGTAAATAAAATCAGTAAATTATGTTCACAAACAAAAGTCACACTAAAAGTCAAACTAATAGTCAAAACGAAAGCATAAACCCTGTCACCTAACTCGACATCTTCCGACTTCAACCAATTGCAATTTTACAGCGATGGACAACAATTTCGAGTACACCGATAAGCTGTCGTTCCTAGCGGAATGGTTCGACTACGACTGCGCCTTCCACAAGAATTTTATCCTAAACTACTTCCCGGCAGACAACACCTTAGAGCTTTACGACAGAGACGTCAACAGGATCTTCCTGCGAAGAGCCATCTGTGACGGAGTCGCCATGAAAGACATGTTCATAGGAAATAGCGTTCGGATATACGGTCGGCAGATCAGCATCCTCGATTACGCAGATTGCCGCACAAAAGATTTCGTGGGAAAAACGAAGGAACACACATTCGCCATTATTAAGCCATCGGCCATCGATAAGTTAGGCGAGGTTCTCACGATTATTCGGGATAAAGAATTCTTGGTGACGCGCTTGCGGATGGTCACTTTAACCAGAAAAGAAGCATTGAAATTTTACGAGAAGAAAAAAGGCGATGCGTTTTTGCCGTTTAAAATCGAGCATTTAGTATCGGGGCCTATTATTGCTCTTGAACTTGTAGGAGATAATGCGTTAGAGCGTTGGAGGGAAATTTTAGGGCCTACGAACCCGCAAGAAGCTCGGGCGACAGCCCCAAACACGTTAAGAGCTCTTTATGGGCAAGAAAGTGCTACCAACGGATTTCATGGATCGGACAGCTACGAAGAAGCCGTCAGTGAAGCTTGCTTCTTCTTCCCTCAAGGGCTCAATAAAAAACCTCCTCCGATCCCGATCAACCTAAAAAACTCAACTTGTTGCGTCATTAAACCTCACGCTGTCAACGAAGGGAAACTCGGCCCTATTATATCCGAGATTACCAGCAATTTATTCAAGATAACCGGCATGGTTATGGTGTACTTAAATAATCCGAATGCCGACGAATTTTTAGAAGTGTACAAAGGGGTAGTATCCGACTTTCATGCTCTCCTGGTAAGCTTCCTGGATGGACCTTGCGTGGTAATGGAGATCTGTGGAACGGAAGAGGACATGGACGTCCAAGCGGAATTCCGGAAGTTTTGCGGGCCTCACGATTCGGATATTGCCCGTCAAATTCGGCCTTACACTCTCCGAGCGAAATTCGGAGTGGACAAGTACAAGAATGCTGTGCACTGTACGGATTTGTCTGAGGATACCGTCTTGGAATTGGAGTACTTCTTTAAGATTCTCGATGATATATAAAGGATAAGTTAGTATACACTACTTTTATTTTTACTTGAATGAACTTCGCCTTTTTATATTTATGTGTATTTATGTATTTTTTATTTAATAAATCTTATAGCATATTGCACATGCAAACATTCACATTCTATTTATATTATTTATCATTAGATTAAAACACCTTCCTCCTTTTACGCTAAAGGTGTTTTTAACTAAAGAGATAATAATAATGAGATCACTTTAGGTATTTATGAATTTGCACATTATAGTCTAAATTATTATTACATTTTATATATGTTATTTTTAAAATTATAAGGTAAAACACGACAAACAACATTTCTCTAATAAAATAATTTATTTATTTATTTTTATAATTTTTTTTTAACTATTTATTTTTATAATTTTTTTACTTTCTCGCAGAGAAAGTATAGTGATCATGCGAAAAAATTTTTTTGAGATTTTGATGATTCTCGACGTTTTGAGCGATTTTGAGTCGATTTGGCCCTTTTTTGCTTTTTTGTCTGTCTGT
>JAWQRP010005696.1:0-10435 GCA_033557875.1 Quadriops clusia
AATTAATCTCAAATTCAAAAAATATGAAAATATCTCTACTACTATTATGTTCTTCTGTTCGCTGCTATATACATTACTGCTGCATAAATTTTTAGTGAACATGATAATATGTATATGTCGAAATCATTAAATATATATATATATGTAGGATAAAATGTATATGTGTACATGGTAATAAGTATACGTGTACATGGTAATAAATATATGTGTACATGGTTGTCTGTGATTTTTCACGGGCATTAACTAGTTGTAATATGATTTGTCTGATCGAATGAGTGAAAGAACTGTCTGGAATTTAAAATTCTTGCATATAGATACCTCAACTTAAATCAGAGGCAGTTAATGTCAGCTTAGCATAAATAATTTTTGCGCACACAGAACTTCTAAATTGTCGTTTCGTTAGAGAATTCCCAGGCGCAATAAATAATCTAATAAAAAAATAAAATGTCCAAGCAAGCCCGTCCATCACCCGCCAGTAATGAAATGTAAATAAGAAAAACAAATTGAGGCATTGTGTAAAAAGTTCGAAATTAATTAATTGCGGAGTGGAAAAGCGTACCTCAACCGTGCAAACAAAGAAAAATTTACATACGCATAATTGGTTCGTACTGTTGAAATTGCCATTTGAAACAAGAGGGAAGAACAGGCATTCTGCGTAATTACGAGATGCTAAGGTTGGATGTTTAATGCGCTACTATTAAACGGATTAATAGGAAAGTCAAAAGAATCGTTAATAAGTACATGCATGTGAACAGATTGCACGTTTAGTTTGGGTATTGCTTGAAACAATGAATATTGATCAATTAATTAGCGCTGGATATGCGAGGACTGGAACTTATTGGGAGAGTTAATAAACATTGTGTAGGTTGTGGGGTAATGGTGGAAGCGCTCATAATATAATTAAAAGGAATACATTAAGAAAAAATGTATGCATCTGCAGAAGAAAGTTATATTTATATAAATATTTTTTTTAACTCGCGAAACTAATAAATTAAAACTTCTAAATAAACTATTTATATGAACTTCATTTCATATCTATTTATAGTAAACAGTTTCAAATTTTAAACATTTCGAGCGAAAGTAGGGTTTATATATAGAAAAGATAAAACAATTTGTAATAGTTTTTTATTTACTTGTTCAGAGGACTACCGGTTTCGCCACTCTCATGACTTCTTTAGGTCCTTGTAGTCAGGTTTTAGGAATACAAAGCAAGGTGCATTACAATAGAAAACAAAACAAGTATGGTGTAAATTTGCAAAACAATGTGTGTATAACAGGTTCAAAATAAACTAACTAGAATGTGTATCAAAAATCAATAAAAAAAGGTGAATTTATAAAATTTTGTTTTACAATAAAAGCAAGGTATGTCGTTTTCTACATAATCTATAGATATATAAGAGGAAATATTAAACATCAATCAATCAAAATTACGACATTTCTAACACTTCATTATTTGTAATTTAGACCCCCGAACAAGTTTTTAAATAAAACGAAATGTTGGACATACTATACATACATATTTAATTCATCGACCTGAATGACCAAAAAGAAAAAAAATAGTAGTCATATTTAAATAAGATAATACGTATGGTATTTTTAATAAAAAAAAAAACTGTAGCGTATTCATTTTGTAAAATGCCCACGACAGGGAAGCCCTGAGCAGCAACAGAGCATATGTTCCGAGATCGAAGAAAATTGTAACCTAAATAGCAATTTACAGGAAGCTTAAATCAATTTTGTTTTCACAACGGCGGTGGTCGATCCATTGTGCTCTAAAACGTGTGAAAATAGGCAATTTGTAGCACATAATACAGGTGTGCTCGTTGTTAATTTCTTTTTAAATAGATATTTAACGGAACTTTATTAATCTATATGGGCGCAAAGAATCGGCCGCCCGATTGTCCCGCGATGCGCACGCGGTGAATGCAGTCCCGCCGATAAAAGTGATAAAAGCCCCTTGAATTTTGGAAACAAGCGATTGAGCATCCTTTATGCACGGCTTTGTCCCAGAAATGAAGCGCATCTTTGTCCGGCGCTGATCAAAGAAAGCGCCCGAGAATGCCCACTTTTGCAGCACGAGGGCTCCTCAATGCGGCTTCTCCACTTCCATGCTTTCTTTAGATACACCTTCTGATGCTAATTCTAAATTGCGACATCAAAGAATTCTATGGACTTGATGATTCTCTCGTTTTTCACTTCAGCGAGGAGCTGAACGCGAACGAAGCGGCTACATTTTTTCTAAGAGCGCCCATTCAAGAAAAATGCCGCTTAAGATCGGTTCTATTTTTTATTGATATTATTTTGTCATATAATTAACAATTGAGTTCATTTAGTTAAATTTAATGCAACATAACGTCTATATAGAAAACATACGAGAAGATAAAAAGCATGAAATTTGGCTAAACCCTCGCTTTTGGTTCTTAGTTATTAGTTTCGTCTAAATCTGCAATTTTGTTATAAACTCACCGCTAATAGTTGGTTTTCCCTATCGGGGAAGAGTGATGGGGTATCGGTTATGAATTTTATTGAGATAGTATCGGGAATTTATGTAAGCAAGACATGAATATACATGAAGGATTTAACCAGCAATACCCTAATTTGATTCTCAATCACCCATTAATGAGAATCATTATCTTAAGTTATTAATATAATGTTGGCACATTAACGATGCTGCATGAGATCACCTTTAAAAATTGTACTTTTTTCTGTTTCTGTAGGTTCTTTTTCTTTTACAACCAGAAGATGTACAATAATTTAGAAGATGTAATTTTATCAAAATTAATTTAATATTCTCTAGTTTTTTTTGCCTAAATCTAAAAATGTAAAATCTTTCAACATCTACATATGCAGCAGCAAAGGAAGTAAGTTGTATAACAATAAAATGGGATGGTGGGTTAAAATAACAAAACAATTAGTGGGATAATTGGGTTTATTTTATTAAACTGGTCGGCTAAGAGAATCCGCAAAAAGCGGAGGAGAGCGAGCGACCGAGCGGCGCGAAGAAAGGCAAAAAAGTTAATGTAATTATAATGAGGGCAGGCCATAAAATATGAAGCAAGGTAATAAGCACGAAATGCGTCCAAAATGTGTTATCTGATTGCAAAAATAATAACACAAAGGAGGTGACATTAGCGTTTATTGTGCCTTTCATAAAATTAAAGTGATAAATTAGATGGCTGAACTCAATGAACTCCCATAATGCAGCGGGCTCGTTTTGTTTTCTTGTTCGTCTTCTTCTAGCCCGTACGCAAACGGAACAAAAAATAATTTACGAGAAATGGTTATGCGTTGTTTTAAATTTAATCTTGTGTTGAGACCGGCCCTGTAATTGGGATTGATGAGACCGAGTGAGGTGTGAGATTAAACCGCTAACACCTGTGCAGGCCCTCGGGCTCTTGATGCGTGCTGGCATGTCTTCTTGTCTCGCTCGGTCTAGGCTAACCGAAAGAACGGCTGATGCTGAGGCTGTGGCCGAGGCTCAGGCTCAGGCTCAAGCTCAAGCGCTGCCTGAAGACGAAGCTGAGGAGGTACTTCTTTCATTTCGTACCGACGCGACGTTCTAAAGATACCGACCGACAACGCGCTTCTTTCGTTCTGGGCTCGCTTCAACTACAAGAACAACTTCAACTACAACTACAAGTACAACCACAAGTACAACTTCGCAGCGATGCCATGCTTTCGATCTACCCGATGCTCTCTCTCTCTCTCTCTCTCTCTCTCTCTTTCGTTGTCTCCCGCGTTTATCCCTCTCTCTCCGTCACACACAATCAGGCCGCTCCAAAGCATTATTTCATCAAATTAGTTAAAAGTGGATTTTATGCTTCTGCATACATAATACATATTTTCCCGCGAAGAAGCAGCAGAGTTGATGCCATTCTGCTCTGCCATTCTTTATGGCTACTTATTCATTTACAAAGACCCAAAGGACGACTACTCGCGGAAATGCTGAAACGATTATTTAAATTGTAGTCCCTCTTTTTAAAAAGATATACATTTCAAGAACTAACTTTCGATAAGTATTGTACAATTGAAGCTCCTTGCAATTTTCCCATGCAAAATCGTGTAATATTTTCGAGGTATATTGCAATTACTATTATAATTAGTATTAAAATAGAACTCCATTTATTCAAACTCCAGTCATTTAAATTGCCAATTATTCGGATAAATGCCTTGAAGGATTCAATTAATTATAGACAGTTAAAGGAGTGAAGACGTACCAAAAATCTAGGGCTTAAAGACAGTTCTTTAAATAAGACAGTTAAAAAAGTGAAGACGTACCAAAAATCTAGAGCTTAAAGCCAGTTATTTAAATAAGACAGTTAAAAAAGTGAAGACGTACCAAAAATCTAGGGCTTAAAGCCAGTTATATAAATAAGACAGTTAAAAAAGTGAAGACGTACCAAAAATCAAGAGCTTAAAGACAGTTCTTTAAATAAGACAGTTAAAAAAGTGAAGACGTACCAAATATCTAGAGCTTAAAGACAGTTCTTTAAATAAGACAGTTAAAAAAGAGAAAACGTACCAAAAATCTAGAGCTTAAAGACAGTTCTTTAAATAAGACAGTTAAAAAAGTGAAGACATACCAAAAATCTAGAGCTTAAAGCCAGTTATTTAAATAAGACAGTTAAAAAAGTGAAGACGTACCAAAAATCTAGAGCTTAAAGACAGTTCTTTAAATAAGACAGTTAAAAAAGTGAAAACGTACCAAAAATCTAGAGCTTAAAGACAGTTCTTTAAATAAGACAGTTAAAGAACGGAAGACATATTAAAAATCTAGGGCTTTAAATAAGACAGTTTAAGGAGTGAAGACTTACCTAAAATTTAGAGCTTAAAGACAGTTCTTTAAATAAGACAGTTAAAGAACTGAAGACGTATTAAAAATCTAGAGCTTTAAATAAAACAGTTAAAGGAGTGAAGACGTACCAAAAATGTAGGGCTTACAGACAGTTCTTTAAATAAGACAGTTAAAGGAGTGAAGACGTATTAAAAATCTAGGGCTTTAAATAAGACAGTTAAAAAAGTGAATCCGTAAAAAAAATCTAGGCCTTAAAGTGAGATCTTTAAATAAGACAGTTAAAGGAGTGAAGACGTACCACAAATCTAAACCTTAAAGCTCAATTCTTTAAATAAGACAGTTAAAGGAGTAAAGACGTACCAAAAATCTAGAGCTTTAAATAAGACAGTTAAAAAAGTGAAGCCATAAAAAAAATCTAGGGTTTAAAGCCAGATCTTTAAATAAGACAGTTAAAGAAATAAGACAGTTAGAGAAGTGAAGAAGTACCAAAAATCTAGGGCTTTACATAAGACAGTTAATGAAATAAGGCAGTTAAAGGAATGGGGACGTACCAAAAATCTAAACCTTAAAGCTCAGTTCTTTGAATAAGACAGTTAATGGAGTGAAGTCGTAAAAAAATCTAGGGCTTAAAGCTTAGTTCTTTATATCAAACAGTTAAAGGAGTAGAGTCGTACCAGAAATAAGAGAGTTAAAAAAGTGAAGACGTAGCAAAAATCTAAGGCTTTAATTAACACTGTTAACGGAGTGAAGACGTACCAAAAATCTAAGGCTTAAAGCCCAGTTCTTTAAATAAGACAGTTAATGGAGTGAAGACATACCAAAAATCTAGGGCTTAAAACCAGTTCTCTAAATAAGACAGTTAAAAAAGTGAAGACGTATGAAAAATCAAGGGCTTTAAATAAGACATTTAACAATAAATATGTAGGTAACGGTTTAACGGTGTTCCGCTTAACATTTAGCACAATCGTTTTTGATTGATCCGTTTATCGGAATTTCCACTTATCTGGATCAGGTCTGACAAACATCAATATTATTATTAGTATTATAATTAATATATTTAATATTAGTAATATATTAATTATTATTATTATAATTACGACAGTAATGCCTGACAAATTACAAAATGTTGTATAAATTTCATTGCTTCTAATACTACAGTATATTAAAAAATTAGGTCACTTGTACATAACAACAATATTTTTTAGATATATTAGCACAGCAATGTATACTTACTATTATATTTATAATGTGTAAATATTTATTTTACTAGAATTTTTATTTGAAATAAAATATGTAAAATTATACTTAATTTGAATACTAGCCAACAATAAATTTACGCAACTTGTTGTTGGCTATTTTTCTTCAGCGATAAAAAAGTAACTGTTTAGTTTAATGGGTCCACAGAAAACCCTGCTACAGTTAAATCACTACATTAAATCGCGAACATGTAAATGTAGTCAGGTAAAATAAAGTATATAGGAATACCATTTTTTCGGACAGATTTCAATGACAACATTTATTAAACACACTAAACATTATCCAAATTGTACTACAGTTGGCGAGAAGAATAATGCTACGGTCTTTTCTCTAGTGTAATAATTATGTAGGCATGAGTATCTGAGTTTTGTTTTGCAATATTTGTTATCATAACATTATCAGTTGGAGAACGACTAATTTTTTAGTACTAACTGTTTGATATTGAATCACATATCACATTTTCATTAAAAATATTTTATGTACGATATTTAAAAAATATATCAAAATGGCATTCCACAACGTGTTGCATACAAGATTTTTTTCTAATTATGGCAAATTTTGTATATCTAAAATGCATAGTGTTATAAGTAATATTCAGCACTGATTCATCTAGTGTGCTGCGATCCTATAAGTACCAGAATTCAAACGGATAGCATAACCCTACTTTTTACAAATGCCATTGTCATTTGTATTTAAGATTCATTGACACGGTACTAGTAGATATGCGTTAACCTAAAATTGCACGATATTCATTATTTAGAAGGTGAAAAGTGTAACTCAGCCTTTACTTTTCCTAACTAGTTCTATTGATTGTCATACATAAAACTGAATGGTTTAGATCGAAACTTTAAAACTGTGCGCTAACGGCGTCGATGGTGGCGGTGGCGGTGGCCTCGGTGTATTCGGCCGCCTCGTGGCGCTGCAGCGCTTTGTAAGCGGCGGCGGCGGCGGCGGCGGCGGCGAAATGGTGGTGGAGGTGGAGGTGGTGCTGGTATTTGTCGGCGTCGTTGGTGGGGATCCGGGAAAGGAAAGGGAACGGGAAAGGGAAAGGCGACGGGAAAGGGACGGGAAAGGGACGGGAAAGGGAACGGGCACCGGGACGCCTAGCGTCGCCGTCGGTCGGCATGCATCCCGATCCCGTAATTACGAGCACCGCCGACCTCCCGTGCATCCGTGCAGGGGGCGGGCAGATCGTTCGCTATCACCTCTGCAAAGAGCGACCCCGCCTTCTAAATTATTTCCAAGCATTTTGTTAACCGCTAGATACTTGAGCTACGGTCTGGCCGCCTGGCCGCCTGGCCGCCTGGCCGCATCAGATGGAAGAGGAAAGAGAGGGGAAAGGGGCTCCGTCGGCTACAAAAGCGCCGCTGACGGCTGACTAAATACCTATCCTTAAGGTGTCAAGCTAACACAAATGAGTTTCCCTTAATTATAGGGCCAACTTGTTTTAGTGGAAGGCCGCTAAAGCGGCCGGTTTCGCTCCGACCTGCGGCGGCAGAGGGCGTCCTTGTCTGGCGCGCTCGACCGAGCGAGCTGCCGGCGAGCTGGGGGAAAGAACGGCTCGGACTTCAAAGACCATGCCCCTAAGCAAACATATCATATGGTAAATTGCCTGCCTACTTCACTGGTCCGCTCCGGTCCGGTCCGGTCCGGTGAGCGGATCTGCGGTATTGTGATGACTTCAAGATACACAAAAGCATTATAAAACAAAATCATTTATAAATTACACGTTAAAGCATCAAAACGTTGTCCGCCTAAAACGATAAATTATCTTTTTCTTTTCGAAAATAATCATCGGCTAAAATATAAACCGTACGCTCTCCACTATTTTTTTCTCCTCTGCGCTCCGCTCCGACAAAAGGCCGGGATAATTTGTGGGTAATTATACCTTTCTTTATTTTATTTACATTATAATACCACTTTAGAAATTTGTACGAATTTATTTTAAGCGCTTTCCGTGTGCGGATTTATCACCTGAGGGATCGATCCCCTTTTTTTTTATTTGATGTACGTATTTGCACTATCGTAACTTTCCGACCGTTTACTATGGAAACGATCTTTTAACTTAATTACAAATAAATTCTAATTTCAAATAAATCTTAATTTCAAATATATCTTAATTTCAAATAGATCTTAATTACAAATAAATTTAAATTACAAATAAATCTACACAGAAAATAAAATGTAATGAATAAATATCGTGCAATTTTAGGTTAACGCTTACTTACTAGCGCGCTAGATGTATTAGCGCTAAATATTATACATAATATTATGCATTTTAGAAATGAAAAATTTGTCAAAATTATAAAAAAAATCTTGTATGCAACACATTGTAGAATGCCATTATGTATAACTAGTTTGATGTTGTGAAACTCGCTCACTGCGTTCGCTCGTTCTACAAACATCAAACGCGTTAAAACCGTACAATTTTATGAAAGTAACATGATGCGATTGCTAAAAGTTTAACAGACATTATGTATTATTACATTACAGCAGCGCTGCATTATACATCTCCGCATTATACATCGTCGCATTATACATCGCCGCATTATACAGCGCCGTATTACAGTCTGGAAATTGATAAACAGTAACAGCCCAGAGACGTATTGTTACATCCTAATTATTTTATTAATAAATTATAGCACCTCCTTAAGCAAAAACGTTAAACATTCGTTCTTGTAAGGCTCGGTATCTGTTACGGGAGAGGAGAGAAGCTCATTTACAACATCTTCCAAATGCTTCCAATTAATATTACGGCCGGAGAGCAACTGTTGCCTCACCTCCGCTCGGAGAAAATTAATTGGCTACTACCACAAAAATGCCTTCGATTAGTGTTTCTGAAGTTCCGCATTAACTGGTGCGGACGGTGATAAAGAAGAGACACCCTAAATCAAATATTTTATGTGCGTACAGAGCTAATACAAACTTAATTTGGGCGTTCACTGGGACGTTGGGATAAAAAGAGGCGGCCGAGCCGCGCCGAGCGCAGCCTTTAGAGTTATTTTACCATGACAATAGAACAGTTTTAATTGGCTACATAAAAGTCGGCTAAGGTGCTTCTTTGTTCCGAAACCGACGTCAAACAGTCTACGGACGCTTTTATTTATATATCTCGGGGCCTCTACGCCCCCTTCGATTACTAATAAAAATGCAAATCGACCAGATGTGTTGTTCGGCTCGATTTTACGGCGTTTTTTTAAATGAAATGAGCACCTAAACGGCACAATAAAAATATTTCCCGATAGCCCTTTACTGGGCTTATCCCCTTTGATATATGGCCACCAGACAATGCGCATAGACGGTGCTAAAAATTCGCAGCATTGTTGTTTATAAACAACGGAGATATATCTTCGCAGGCGCGAATTTGACCACACGAAATTATTTTTCAATCACTCCTGACATTTCGCTTTGGCGACTTTGTTGCTTCCATTGTGCCCGTAATCCTTGAGGAATGCAAATATCCGAGCTGAACTGCATACTTTCACTCCGCGGATTTGCCGGGCCCATAAAAACGTTATAGTGCACTCTCGTCAAATTTTAATTATGCGCCTTACCTGCGATACTTGTCTCCGACAATCGTGTTGAGAATTTTTCAACAGGACGAAATTTTGACCGATGCTGTTTTGTTCTTGCGCAAAAATGCACTTTAACGCTTTCCACTATGGTCGGATTCAGAATCAAACCTGGCAAAAATACGACTTTACGAAAGTATAACAATAGGCGTTTGAAGAAAGGAATACTGTCACTTATACCTGGGGGAACCTATTTCTACATAAAAGATGCCCCTAAGTAGAAAGGGCACTGAGCCTGCCAGTTCCAAAGTTTCTACTGTAGAGAACGGTAGTCTTGGTGCGTGTTTTTTTTATCTAAGTTTGCGATTTTTTTAACAAAGTGAAGTGTTAAAATCCCATTAAAAAATATGGGTGCATTGCCCTCAGGTACGTAATTTGTTAAAATAATTTTTATTCGGTTATTACAAAATAGTAACAACCCATCAAAAAATATTTAAACTACCATTGCATGTTTTGCAGTAAACAATAACTTTGCGAGTATAATACACTGAGAAAAGTATGGGTATTTTTACATTAAACGTAGTGTATTGTTTACGTGACTTATTATGTAAAAATCTTAATTACACAATGAGCATTGGAAAAGAACATGCGTAAAACTTTCCCCACAATATATTATGTAATAATACTAATTACGGTGTATATTTTCAAATCACAATGTAAAATTCCTTTGTAATATAAATAAACTTGTAAATGTACTTAATAAGTTGTGTAGTTGCATCCCCACTTTTCCAGTACTGTATGTATCATGTAATTTTGCATAGGAAGTCGGGGAATCCCTGCAGCTGATTCTGCGCGGCGCATTTTATACAGT
>JAWQRP010005697.1:0-10434 GCA_033557875.1 Quadriops clusia
GCAAATAAAATGATATTTTCTTGATAAAAAAAAAAAAAAAGAAATATATAAAAAACTACAGATTTCTATTAATATCTTGTAATTTTCGCGACATGTTGAAAAAGTATGTATTTTTGCTTATAAAATTCCGCAATTGGATGCACCGTATCTTTTATTCATTGCTATTTTGCAAGTGACCTTGGCTGTAATAAGTTTTTATTTCTTCCGGGAGTTTTTCAGTGTTTACTCAATCGAAACATCGATAAATTCGTTTGCTAGATATGCATGTTCTATAAGCAGGAATTGTGACATGAATTTTCATACGTCCGTGGATTTTTCCAGGCGAGCATTTTCTGACGATTCGGATTAGACAATGTGTCCCGATTGTCCTCAAGAGTTAACCGACATTTTCATTAATTATTCCGAAATTTACATCAAGAACATGTATATATGCATACACTACTCCAGAATTTAATTGCGGCAATTAATACCTACAATTTTTAGTAACGTTGAAGTTAAAAGTTTTAATGTCGAAATATCGACTTTCTTCATTAAATTTTACCTCGTGTCGTACGCATTAATCCAAAATAAAATAAAATAAAATAAAATTATAACTGCCAAAGTACGAGATAATAATAAATAATGAATCATAAATTATGTTACTATTAGTAGCATGAATGTACATAACAACGAATCGAAGTTTAATTTTTATTCTTTTCAAATATAATTAAAATAAGAATTAAAGAATATGGCAGTATTTATATTAGCATCTTAATATTATTTACTACTAGTATAGGAGGGGGTTGTAATGAAGAAGAAAGGAACACAAACAAAGCTATAAAACTAAAATAAAGAGACGGTATCGTAACAAAAAAGAGTATTCAAACACGAGCTCTTTTTTTCTGACACATTATTATTCAAGGCCTGTGAACTAAGACAATATATATTAAATGTCACTTAATACTCTTCTAGTCTCGAGTTCTGAATCAGTGCACTCAAGTATCAGATCATTAACAAGAATCACGATTAACTCGTTATCCAGTTGTTTTTTTTTTAACTCTCCCTCTCTTTTCATTACATTCTTTTTAACTTTACTACGTTCGTTTTTTTTTTTGTTGTTGTTGTTATTATCATTATTCAGAGCTGGCGTAGCCGTCCAAGGTCCCGTTCTCATAATACAATATCGAAACATTTCTGGACTTTTCGGCCGGTATTTATTTACAACAATCCGTCGTGTTACATTTAGACGCATACGAATGCGAATTAGTGTCGGTGAATCATCTCTCTACATTATTATATTCAAGGCTCGAAGGCGAGCGTGTGTGCATTAGACGAATTAGAATTCAAAGCCCGCTTCTTTATTGTTTCAAAACACGACAATAATTCTTCTTTAAACATACAACGAACGACCATTACATTGTTTCGTCATATTTTATACAACTCGTTTAATTAAATTGATTTTAATCGGTCACATAAGAAATGATATAAATAAAAATTTAATGAACCTGTTTACGCTTAACGTATTCGAAAGGTGTCACAGCAGGTGAGCGCGCATGCGCAAGTACGCGAACTTGACTCGCTGGTGATGCCATCTAACGATATAAAAAAGAATCATTAATGGCTAATTATTAATTTAAAATGGAATATTTACTTAAATTTGCTAATTTGAAAATTATACCTACTTACTAATTTCGATATTGCTTAAAAATAACATAACAAAGGTATATGCATAACCTAAGTTCTAAATAATTCATGCGCTGATCAAAAAATAAATAAATACACGATTATGTCTGCCAATTACTCTGTTCACATCAGCAAAAAACATACATTTAAAAAAATAAATGACAATAAAAAAAAAATTTACAATTTTGTTTATGGCTAGTCGGTATCGTAATATGATCTGGCAAATTTTTCATTTTATCTGTACGTGGTCCTGTATAGTTTTTTACATTTTTATCGGATGCAGTCATTATCTGAGTTCATAAAACAGAATTAGAGCGCTGCAGAAACCAAACAGTAAAAAAAAAAGGAGAAAAAAAATATAATGATTTTCGTTATTTGCAAATCGTTGTTGTATTCACAATTTAAATTGCATTTTTGTATAATTTGTATAAATGAAAAAATTTCAATCCGTAATTTAATTAGATAATAGATTAATTCAACGAATTAGTAAAAAAATGAACGAAATAGGTAGGGACAACTTTTGTTTTAATAAGTTCAAAATCAAGTAATATTTTTTTTTTAGTAGAACCTAGTTAAGTTAAGTCGAAAACAGAGTCACGAATCGCGAGTCGGGTGTTGGTAAAGGTGAAAGCTCGCAGCGGCTGCATTAGCACCTCCGCGGGAGCGGTGCAACGCAGGCCGTTGAACCGAGCGCGCGCGATCCGCGAACTTTCACCGATTTCGTCCGTCCCGAAAACGTTATTGTTTTCGTGATGGTGTGGTCGATGGCGACTTCGATAGTTACGGTGACGATGACCACCAGACCACCACCAAGTTCAGCACCGTCGACGACCGGTCGCGTACCCGGAGACCTGGCGTCAGGACACGACACCAAAGGCCAAATTAATAAACGGCGTTTAATATGATTTAACTCTTACGTCCTTGGGCGCGTCGTTATTATTATTTCTATTTTAAACGGGACCGTCGTCCACCCGGCTCCCCGAGTGGATCACTCGTGTCTAACGACACACAGTTGTTGTTTTACACGGGAACGGAACGTGTACGATTAAGAAATCGGAACGTAAAGGACGATGGAATTGGAAATGAACTGACATTTCGCCGTCCGTGTTTTTGACTGTGCGACGCACTCGATTTATTATGTAACAATCATTGTTGCTGTGCAATTTAAAAACAAACAGAACAACGTGTATAATAATATAAATGCAATTTTCAAATCGAACATTTCGTGCATTTCGTATATCCGAGTCGCCATCCATTATGATCCAATATATTTACTATAAAACCATGTACGGCCTGGCCTAGATTCTGTAGTGCAAAATAATATATTAATCTAGCCGGAACAATAAATAAATAGCAAGACAAACGGAGGAATCGCAAAAACGATAAAACTCCCATCCGGCCAGATAAATCGAACACATTACATTCCCCGGACGCACAGAAGACGTAAACAATCGGTCTTTATTAGCGACAGCGGCTGTGCAGCGGTGACGATGATTCCGTAAAATAAAAACAGGCCTAACGACGAAAGAAAGGGGAAGGGAATAATATAAAGGAGTACGGGACAGATAAGGCGGTCATAATAGTCGTAAAAACGTTTCGTAAACCACGTTTAAAATGTGAATTACGATAAGGACGGTTCAATAGTAAACAACAGTTCTGAAACGCATTGTTTAACAATTTCCCTCGATATGATATATTCACGTTTTGTGCTGATAAGCGGTGACTCACCGCCGTTGCTCTACTCTGTACTCTGCTTCTGCCAGACTCGGGACACAAAAAAACATTTGTTCCACGATCGTGACGTGACAATGGGGTTATTCAAAATGTGACCTTGGTCGTTGTTATTTCGCGCAGTGATTATTCCAAAACTAAGACAAAAGAATAATCAACTTGTTCAATGTACCTACTTTTTTAATTTACTTTATTTCTCTTTTCAAATTTCATTCTTTCCGTCAGTGTTGATTCGAAAGTTGTTTTCGTAATAGAATAACCGAAATTAAAACTGATAAGGAACATTTATTTATTTGTTTAAACAAATATATATCGATCCTAGTATATGTAATAAATATTCGATACAAGCTCCTTGCGGTGGGGACCATTCATTATATTATTTAACATAATTATTTTGTTGCTAAAAGAAAAACAACTAAAAATAATAAAGCTATATTTCAGAAATAATTGTGATGCAAAATATATAAACACGTGCAAGCCATAATAGGAAAATAACAATAATTACTCCTAATTGTCTGATAACATTATCGTAAACGCTCAAATTATAGTATTTAAGTGACTACTACCTTCTTTGTTGTGATTACTATTTTTAATTGTAGAATTTGTCTTTTTTTAGCTCAATAATTTTTTAGTCACGTTTGAAGAACGAGAAGAGTCCACGAATGGTTTCTTCTTGTTTGTTTAATGACTGTTTAATTCACTTCTAATTAGTATATTTCAATGACAAATTCCGTGAATCTTGTCATTTAACTGACAGGTGTCGTACTGAATCAGCCGAATTTTCATTTCAGATCGATCAAGGTCTTGTGGATATTGTTTATTTATTTATACTATTTAACTGTAATAATGTCGATTGTCTTACTAAAGTATTAACAAAACAATATGTTTATCTCACATTGTCACTTAATTTAATATGCAGATATAAATAAAATAAATAATAAAATCATTAGTTCTCCCCGATAACTGATAACCGTTCCTAAAACAAATTCCTTAACCAGATTTCATTAGACTAATAGCCAAGAGTAAATATTTTTCCTCGGTCTTAATTCGTTAAGAAATCAGTTGCGGAAAAGTTCCGAGACGAAATTGAACGCGTGATTCACTACAATAAACAAGGAACGTCTTGGCTCCTGACGAACTTGAAACCGGTGGTCCGATGTGTCGCTTTTGTCATCATGGCAACCTTTATTAAGCTGACGAGAACCGGAATTAAAATTCAACTGACGAATATTAATATTGAACGTAACTAGAAATAAAATCATCCCGAATCGGTAAAAAAGGAACCGGTTTCGAATGTATTCTTCGGCGCGCAGCCGAACAAACGTTACAATTTTTAATTCCGGAATTGATCTCATAATCGCATAATCAGCGCCATTTCGTTTCGTTCGTTTTCGTTTAAATTGAAGTTGTTAAAAATGCAATAAAGTAGGTCGTGCGTCCTTGAAACGTTCTTAGTGACAAATCATCGAGGGAGATCGGTATTACAATCATGACCGTTTCGTTCGAATGCGGTTGATGTTTGAGGTTGAGTCCTTAATCAAACATCGCATCGCCGCGTTCGTTACACGTTCTTCGTGGCAACACGGGTATCTAAAACGATGACGACGAAAATAATATACATATTTCATATCGTTCGATGCGTATGCATGCATAAATATTCGCGCATAATATATATGTTCGTGAAACTTCCATAATGCAAGGACGGACGAACTATTATCAGACGAATAATACATAAACGACTGTTTACAAATATTATCATTTCAATTTCAAATCTACTTACACCCGGACTTTAGAGTTCATTTATCATGATTTGTAACCCTCAATGGAGATCCTCGAATCGCCACCAGAGGCGCGGTATCCGTCGTATGAACCGTATCAATGAAACAACCCCGTCGATAGAAAGCTTAACGTTGTGGCATTCGTCCATCCGTTCCCCGTTACCCCCGATGCCCACCTGTTTGCAATACAGCATCGCGACCGGCGTAAACACGATTAACCGGAGAGGTTTATTGACTGGACGGAAATAAGAGTGTTTTCGCGAACGAAAATAGACGCGCGCATGTCCACAATGAAGCTCTACTGTGGCCTGTGGCCTGTGGCCGCTGGCCGCTGGCCGCGCGCCGCACGGATAAATCTCGGATCTAGCACGTGCACATCGTGTATCGGAACCGGGTGGAACATACAACATATCGCGTTTCGCGATAGCGAATGCTCGACCTAGTTTTCGCGATCGCGACTGCAATCGTCGTGCGGTCATCCACAAAACTATTATGTTATATCTGTTATTTTCAAACGACAAATAACCTAAATCTTATCAAAAGTATGTGACTCGATCAGAAATAGAAAATCCAACGAAACCAAAACGCCGGTGTTCATTTTAATTGCACTCGGATTAACGTTGACGTAATCAATTAATCCGGTTCTGAACTTGGAACTCCGCGAGGTTGTTTAATCTCGTTTCGCGAAACTAAATATTTCGCGGCTTCGCCCTGCCAAGAATGTTTTATTTTCCTCCGTTCGTATATATAATTCTTGTTTACTCGGTGCAGAAATTTTTCGCGCGTTCTTAAATAAATCGTCCCGAACGTCGAGCGACTTCCGCGTGGGAAGCGTGTGCACAAAGCGCACAAAGCTCTGGCCGTTCTGGCCGCTCTGGCACTCTCGGACGGGGAGCGTCCGCGCAAGCGCCTTCGTACTATTAACATCTCCCGATCATTTTTTCCACCTATTTCTGTACGATGCGAGGGAACGGCGAAGTACAATACAGAACATAACATAGTATTAATATATATAGTGTATATATCGATTTATCTTTAGAACATGATGCAATATCGTGTAGATATTTCACTATGTAAATGTAAATAAAATATGTACGTTTTGTTTTATATCGAGTCGAGTCAAGAAGGTCAATCAGATATGCACCTTTTTTCGAGCCATCTCTCTCACTGTTGCCGTTTCACTACTTTGGGGTGTGGGATGACCCCAAACCGTCGGTTAATTTCGTCGACGTTCGTATACTTTCGCTGCGCATACGATTATAATTGGTCAAAATTATATTACGTCATTCAATTTATTTTGATAAAAAACCTAAAATAAATTTTATGAAATATTCAGTGGTGCACCAAAATGACATCACAACTTCAATTTTAACTATTGCTGTTGCGAAAACGAATTTATTTAAGACGCATTTTCGTGTCACCAAGTGAAAACTGTTTCATTTTATTTTCTTTCAAACTTCAAGTCCAAATCTTGCCAAGTTGTGAACAAAACAACTGCGATAAATTGTAAAGTTGGAAGCAACATTTCGATTTATCTATATTTAATGCTATGGTACATATATTAACAATATTTACTTTTCATAGACGTACTAGACAAAGAAATCTGAAAAAAAAAATCACGACACTAGTCAAATTTAGCGGTAACTATAGGAACAACCAATCTCTGATAGATACCTACGACAAACAATCTACAATAGATAAAAAAAAATAACTTCATACATAAATAATACTCCCCCATCCAACCAATTTCTTCTTTCGATCTTCCCAACATCATTATTTTATTTCGCGCAAAATTACATCATTCACGTTACGAAATACATAAACAGAATTGAACGATGTGAAAAAAGAAATAAATAAATAAATAATAAAAATAATAATAATAATAATAAAAAAAAATGAAATGTGACACCCGTGTCCTCGCATACTTGCAAATATTATCTCAGCTCTTATATAACATTCCATTTGGTTTCGGGTGCATCTTCCGCGTGCCGTTATCTTGTTTTCGTCTGGATTAGTGGGGTTTATCAGCCGGCGATAACGAGCTCGGTGTCCTCAATAAAGGACAAGAAACCCCACAGACGAAAAAATTATACCGAGTGTTTAATTTTATTTTTTTTTGATCACCTCATAACTATAGTGAAATGATTGACGGAAAATGAATCTTCGGTTGCCGTCAAAAATTGAACTAAATCGGTCACACGATAATAAGAAATTTCTATCGTCAACGATTATAATTATACAATATATTAACGTTCACAATGAGTACTTGTTTCTGCTGTTCTTATAATTAAGACGATTTTAAAATAATTACATATAAAATATGTACATATGTCTCTTGTGTAAATAACATATCTTTAAATCAGAATCGTTTTATCACGTCGTACGTTTTTTTACAGTCCGAGTGAAAGATAACCTTATTTGTTACTTTGTTTAAATTATCACTATATTGTTAAAACAAACATTATCACATATTTATTCAGTGCATTATCGTAAAATCTATCTGAAACAATTACACAAATTGCATTTTATCGCTGACAATAAAGAAATCTAAAAGTTTCGTCATTGTACAGTAATTTTCTTTTCTATTAACAAATTCATTTAAACAAAGTAATAGTAGTTATAATTAGGTTATTATTCTTTGTTTTATTTATTTTAACAATAAAATATGGCCTCTAAGGTGAGGTTAAAACACTCTCGGCTCTGAAAGCAAAAGAATATTTTATAAAAAAATTGATCGACTTAAGGAATTAGAGATGACGCGCGAGTAGAATTTAACGTAACGTACGACGCGTTAATAAAAACGAAGTTATCAAAAATTCAACAAACCTTTTCGTTCAGGGTCCCCAAAGGTGGCAACTGTAACAACAGAAACAATCCATAAATCTCGAGACAAACAACAGTCAACATGTTCGTTTGTAGGTAGGCAAAAGGCATCACTCGAAATCATCAACGCTTGGAAACATTGCGTTTCCTTGGAGTTCGGACAATCGTCGGCGGCGAAATATGTAAATCTGTGTTAAACAAATAACACTATCGTGTAAACCATGACAGTGCCATGAAATATGCCGGCAACCGGCAGCGATACCGTACCGTGTATCGAATCGGAATCGTCTAAATAGATTTCTTCTCTTTCTTTGTAATGGAACACGTAATGCGCTCTTCAGGTGGTCGTTTGTTTTAGCCCCACCGATACCGATTCGCAACGTCACATATCGCGGCCGCATGCACGCATGCACGCATACACGGATGAATATATGGATATGGATATTTTTAAGAATCCAAAAATCGTGCGTCAGTAATGTATCGAGCCCGATCATTACCAGCTATGAAATAATTCAGCTCATACTTCCCCCCTTCCCCGAAGTATTTGGACGCAATCCAGATCGGTAACAAAACATGGCAATTATTTTTATTCACGCAAATAAAAACGTTTCCGCGGTTAATCACGGAATGATTTGTGTGAAACATTCACCGCTGATTTATTGCTCGAAATGCGGCGGCATTTCCAATTAAAACTCGGAGCCGTTTATGAGAAGTCACCGCGGCATTGTGATTATTTCTAGTTTCTATCGTTTCTAGATGTTCGCCATAAAATTCTCATTAGATACAAGGCGAGCTTGAATCGTGTTCCTACGTTCGAAACGCCGGAGATTTTCGCCAATTCATATCTGTATCGGACTATCGGCCGAGACGTAAACGATTGAGGTTCATGTCTCGGCTGAGCGATGACATAATAGAATTAAAAAGTGAAAAGAAAAAAATTGCCATCGGTTCATACGCTACACCGTCTACACGCAACATCCACGCATTCACTCCCGACCGGTTTTCGAGCGAAGCCCGAACCCGCGATCTCTTCCGCGCATTTAAACATCGTAAAAAACCCATTCGGTTAACGAGCTCTTAATCGAAGTTAGTTGTGGCGATTTCGGGCGCAACGACGGCGATGGTTGATGGCGTTCGTCGTCTGGTCGTCCCCGGTCGTCGGCCGGCGTTTGCTGTCGCGAAAAAGCGCGCGGGATGAACGAGAAAAGAGCGGGGAAAACGAACGCGATCGCGAAACTGGGTCACCGGAGACGTTAGCGGCGCGTGGCGGCCTCGATGATATCGGGCACCGCGCGGACGACGCGACAACTTTTGACAAAGTATCAATCGGAGAGGTTGGGGTCGTAGGCAGGAGTGTTGGCGTCGCTGTGTCGCAGGTTGACTGACTCTTTGATGATGATGATGACGGCAAACCGAAACGCAAAACGGTATTGTGGGTTTGCATAACAGCCAGGCTCAAACAAATCATTTCTAATTTAAAAGAACTGGGAGCCCGCGCATGCGTTACATTTCCACGACGCCACGCTTCCAGCATGCTTATTGCTTATAGCCAGTTGTTTACGTTGACGAACCGACAGTCGACAGTGTCCACAGTGTCGATGCCGACAGGGCCGACAGTCCGACAGTTTGACAAGTAACACGTGCAGCGCAGCATTTTCCGCGTCGACGCGAGCCAAGTTCCGCCGTTGCGCAACACGACAGCGGGAATCCGCAAATCGACGGCTCTAAATTCGAACGCACGCCGTTCGTACTCGCTATTTTTAACGCGCGTCGGTATTATTCACGTACCTCGTTATTATTACTATCCTGGGCCGATTATTTTTGGCCGCGAACGAAAACAAGGAAATAAACTAACGAACCGAACGATGCGATAAACAAATTCCGGAAGAGATCAACGAGTAAACGTGTGAATGACGAGTTACAAAACGGAATTCTATCGTTATTTTTCTATTGCATTTCCTAGTGTGTAATCATTCATGGGTAAGTGATTGTTTTTATATCGTGAAATTTACTAATCAGACTACCGCGCACCATCTGTTGATTAAAACTATAACCGGATTCTTCGCTCTTCATTTTTAATATTAAACAGGAATTAAATTTACCATCATAAATACTACATCGTGGCGATCGTGGCATAAATAACTATTGCATAATTCATAAAACATTTTACGCTTGTAAAAATATAAATATCGCTCGTTATTTATATTATTCATTTAAAATCGAAAGAAACGAGGTTATTGTTAGTCACAATTAGAATTAAAAATATATGTTATTAACTTGAAATCGTCATTGTACAATATAAAATTATTTTTTAAAACACACAAGTTTTGTAATTATTGAATAAATTATTGTTATTAGCTTTAATTTTTACGTTGACGTGTAAATTGGTTTGTCATCAAATCTGTAAACTACATGAATGACGTTTTCAAGTAAATAACAT
>JAWQRP010005698.1:0-10432 GCA_033557875.1 Quadriops clusia
TTGGTAAAATCTCTGTCCGTGTCCGCTTATGGGAATGTCCGGTTATCAGAAGTAATAAACTAAAGAAAAGTTAGAAATTATGAAGGGGAAATTAAAATCGTCCGCTTATGAGAAATGTCCGTCTATTAGAAGTGTCCGTTCAGGGAAGTTTTACTGTACACTAGTTTAATGTTTGAGAAACCAGTGTCAAATTCGGATAAAGCATTTCTCTTTGCCTTTGTAGATTTAACGACGCCATTAAATCTGCAGTATGAAGTAGTTTAGCAAACCATCACAATGAAACAAATATTTTATGTTTGTTAGTTTATGTGATGCCGATGATATCGTTGATGTGTTCGTATGCCCACTTAATAGTTTAGAACAACCCACGTAGAATACTTCTCCATTTATATCCTCATTTTAAGGGCAAAGCACTGTACATATTTATTTACGAGTTAGTGTGTCTTTAAGAGAGAAGAGAAACTTACCCAGCTGCCTCTGGATATTCCCCATAATCATCAAGTAGAAGAGCTCTGGTCGAAGGTTCCACAACCTCACCAAATAACACCATTTTGAGTAAATGATTCTGTAGTTAATGCTCTAAAAAAATGTTTGCTATTTTATTAAAATAGGTTATGTTTATTTGCTTGTCATAGCAACGATATGTTCCCCATTCATGGGTTATAGGATAGAAACATCGGTCTGTCATACGAGTGTATAGCTCAGAAAATATGTACACGACAATACTCTTCTTACTTCTTTAAAGATCGATTTTATATATACCGAAGTGAGACGGAAGATTTGCCGATAGAACAAAATTGAAATAACGACATGTGCATTGTTGGTTGCCTAAGTTTAGGCGTGTAGGCGAAAACTATCAAGATATCTCTGGCAATGCATCATACAAGATGCGGAAGCTGTGACTGAAATAAAGTTTATTACAAAAACTAGAGTGGGGTGTTTAGTTTAAAAACTAATGTTTCTTCCAATTACTTTGCCGTTTAACACCGGCGGAAGTTTCAAGAGCTCTTGATGTAAAGCAAATTTAAGTACGGTAAAAATTCAGAATCTCATTTTCAAAAGTTTCATTGTTGTTTTGAACTTATTCTTCATGTTTACATCCTAACCTAAGAAATACTACATATTTGGGCTTACGTACACGTCAGTGTTTCTTTCCTATAGTTTATAGTTTACACAATTCAAAACACCACATCAAAGAAAATGAGTTCCTGCGTATTTAAGCTCCTAGTTGTAGTGATATTAGTTTTATGTTGTGTTCAAATTTTCGCGAAAGAAAATCAAAAGCAAGATGATCTGTACGAACTTTTGGGGGTGTCCAAAGATGCCTCAGAAAAAGAAATTCGGAGGGCTTTTAAACAGTTGGCTCTGAAAATGCATCCTGATAAAAATAAGGTTCGTATTAAATTTTATTTTCCACTTGATGAAAGATGAAATTAAATATATCAAAAATATATATTTTTTTATTATAACAGAAATATATTAATTTATATTTTAAAAATAATAATAATTTACTCGTTATATTTGATATTAGTTTAATTCCAAAAATATTACGTTCCTGTACATTACTTGCACCATTTTGTTTTTATAATTTTTTAAATTATTCAGTAATATTCATGAGTGGATTATGAATTTTGAGATTTAATGAATTTGTCATGGTTTTCTTTTTCAACTTAGAATTTTGAAATTTTTAGAAAATATTTTTTACAAAGTTTACAAAAATATTGAGAGGTTGTGAAGTTAAGGGGTACAACTGACATTTTTACAATTGTTGAGTAATCAAAGTATAATTATTTTGAAAAATTCACTGATAAGATATTGTGACTACAAAATGTCTATTTAATGATTAAATGGAATATTGTCTAAAGTATTGATACATATTTTAGATAATTACTTGCACATCTTGGTCTCTAAAAATAAATAAGTGACTACAAAAAAATTGAGTACTTAATGCATTACAAGGAATTTATCACTTTATTGTAGAATCATGCAATTAATTAATCAGAGTCGCTGTCCAAATATTACCTTCTTTACTCTCTTTCATAAATTATTAAGAATCATCATCGCTTTTATTGGCTTCTCTTGTTCTAATTAACAAACTAGTATTTCATTAAAAAAAGGATAATGTCACAGAGAAATTAAATCCTTGAACTTGTTTACCTTTATTTTTGTAACCTTCTGAATATTGCAGGTACCTTGAACTGCAAACATAATTTATTTAAAAAATAATTTATTTCAAAAAGTATAGTTTGTAAAGAGTAAATTCTATTAATTTCAAGTTTCACAAAAGTAATGCTTGACAAGCTAAGCCCATCAAGAGTTTCTATTTTGAATTTCCCTTCATGTTATTAAATTTATAGGACGACAAAGATGCAGATGCAAAGTTTGTAAAACTAGCTAAAGCTTATGAAATTCTAAAAGATCCTGAAACAAGGAAACGTTACGATTTGCATGGTGATACAGGGGAATCAGGCGATAAACATGAATATCACAGCTATTCGTATTATCAGAATGATTTCGGATTATATGATGACGATCCAACAATTGTCACCCTTAGTAAAGCTGATTATGGTAAGTCACAAGAAGCTGTTTAACACATCTTTACCAATTTTATACTTGCATTTTCTTCATTACAGAAGTTAACGTTGTGGGCTCAGCTCAAGCTTGGTTTATTAACTTCTATTCCCCGCAATGTTCCCATTGCCACACTTTAGCTCCTTCTTGGCGCAAATTAAGCCGGGAATTAGAAGGGGTCATACGAATTGCAGCTGTAAATTGCCATGAAGATTGGATGTTGTGCAGTCAACTACACATTAGAGCCTATCCTACTTTATTGTATTATGAGAAAGGGGTACTAATTTTTATTTAAAAGAAAAGAAGGCACTGTTCCTGACTAATTTATTTTGTTTAGAAGGGACCGGTTTCGTCCGGCTAGGACATCCTCAGGCCTCTAAAATACATGCACATCCAGATAAACATATATAAAATTATATAAAACAATCATAAAAGTACAGAAAATACAGCAAAGCAACTTTATTCATCGAACTAGAGAGTCACACATTTTATAATTTTATCTTCGTTCATCATTTGTTTTTATTGTTTTATTGTTCTACGAATAATGACAACCAATGTGCTGTTTGCACACGTTTAATAATTTGCCTACAAGTAAGATTCATTTTATTTTATTATATTATATAACTTAACATCCCATTTCTGTACTTTTATGATTGTTTTATATAATTTTATATATGTTTATCTAGATGTGCATGTATTTTAGAGGCCTGAGGATGTCCCAGTCGCACGAAACCGGTCGCCTTTTGAACAAAATAAATTAGTCAGGAACAGTGCTTTCTTTTCTTTTAAATATCTACCATCCTGACTTGGAACTTCACATATAGTAATTTTTAATTATAGACAAATTAAGAATTAATATTATAATCTTAGAATTATAAGAATTTATATTTCAGGCATCTATGCATGAAGGTGAAGATTATAATGGTGACAAGTCCGTGTTTGAGATGCAAGAATTCATTCTCTCCAAGTTAACAATTAAAGTGCAAACAGTGGATTCAGATGTTTGGGACATACACTACAAAAAACAATCCTGGCTGTTATTTTTGTGCCCCCCTGAGGGAGTTTCTTGCCCTGAACCCGATACCCAACTCAAAATCACAGCAGCAATTGTAAGAAATAATTTCTTGGTATACTCTTATTAATTATAATTAATTATAAAACAAATTTCTAAAACTGCAGATATCTATGTGTGTTTGTTGCAATTACAGGAAGGCTTAATGCAAGTAGGAATGGTTACTGACTCTGTTTTATGTGAAAAAATACATAAATCTTATAGAGAAACACCAACAGTGTTTTGGAAAGTTAATTATGGGGAAAATACCAATGTGGAAGCCACAGAAGCGCATGGTATAATCGGATCTGATGCCAAAGAAATAGTTGATAAGCTTTTAGATTTACTACCTGATCCAAAGACTTTAGATGAAGATGCATTTAGAGTAAGTTTTATAAACATACACTCTTGTATATTTCGCTACACATATCTTTTTTTTTCCTAAATTTAGGATGCTCGAACTCAATTAAGATTAGGATCAGATGTACCTTGGCTGATTTGCTTTTACTTAGGGCATGCCACAGAACTAAATATTCAGCTAAAGAGACTGCCAACGCTTATTTCAAACATCAACATTGGTAAGTGATGTTTCATATAAGTAATATTAGAAAGTAAATCTTTCATTTCTGAAAGAGATTTTAATTTTATCATCATAAGATATTAAACTTAGTTTAATGTTTTTTTTTAAATTTTTTCAGGTCTTGTCCACTGTGGTAAAAGCTCAGCCTTATGTTCTAGTCTACATGTTTCTCATTATCCTGCCTGGGGTGTCCTGAAGCCAGGAGGTGCATTCGAGTTACATCATGGCAAGGATGCTCTGAATGATATAGCAGCTTTTGCTAAAGATAGTAGTCAATCGACAAATCTTCACGGCTTATCTCCAGCAGACTTTCATAAGTTGAAAAGAGATGGTAAGTTAAAACTTAAAGGTGAACATTTAAAAATGCACATAAAATTTATCTTGTACTTGTTAAACTTACAGCCTGCTTTTGTACATACATTTAAACCTCATCTATACCATTTTATCATCTGTACATGTAGAAATACTACTTTTCTTATCAAAGTTGTAATATATTCACATAATGAGGTCCAACTTTAATGGTTGTAGAATTTTTTAACAATTTAAATGTTAATTTATAAGCAATTAATAGCAAACTAAGAAATAACATAGCAAAAAATACCTATAATGTAAAATATATAAATAGATATTTTTTGTATAAAATAATTAGGATCATTTAAGAGCTTATGTTTTATTCAACCAGTAAAGTGTTTTATTTTTATTTTGTTGTATTCTTAGGAGAAGTTTGGTTTATTGACTGGTACGCTCCTTGGTGTCCACCATGCCGAAAACTCATGCCAGAAATTCGAAGGGCCAGCCAAAAATTTACTCCTGAACAAATACAATTTGGTACAATTGATTGCACTCTTCACAGTAAGCTGTGCACTGAAATTGGCATCCAATCGTATCCAACCACTGCCATGTATAATGGGAGTAAAGTGCAATACTTTCACGGAATACCAAATGAAGAGGGTATTGTTGATTTTGTGGAAAACTTGCTAAGCCCTACTGTTATTGATTTGGACGAAAGTTCTTTTGCTCAAGTAGTCCGAAAACCAAGAGATGAGCTTTGGCTGGTTGATTACTTTGCTCCATGGTGTGGGGCTTGCCAAATGCTATCCCCGCAATGGAGAGTTCTAGCAAAGCAAATGAAAGATTTGAAAAATGTAAAAATAGCTCAAGTCAATTGTGATGAAAACCAAGAGCTGTGTAATGCTCAAAACATCCGTGCTTATCCAACAATCCGTTTGTATCCTCTAGGATCCAAAGGTTTAAACACAATGGCGTAAGTATCTTCTAGAAAAAAAATTACTACCTCTGTCCGAAAATAAAAGTCCCATTTTATCCACAAATTTTTATTGAAATGGGACTCTTATATTCGGACAGAGGGAGTATAACATATGTGTTTAAAATTTAATATTTAATTGTTTTTTGAATCTACCTAGAATTTACAATGGCCATTTTGATGCAAATGCTCTAAAACGTTGGATTGTGAGTTTCTTACCATCACCAGTGGAAGCTTTAAGTGCAGAGTCATTTAAGAAACAGATATTAACGAAAAAGTACATCCTTCCTTGGTTAATCGACTTCTATGCACCATGGTGTGGTTTTTGCACTCACTTTGAACCCGAATTCATAAATGTGGCTCAGGTAAATAAGTAGTAAATGTAGTTTTTATATTATATTTATTTTTATCTGTACTGCATTAAAAACTGTTTCTATTCCCATATAGAAATTTGAGGGTCGTGTTCGAAGTGGAAAAGTCAACTGTGAAGAGGAAAGGTTCTTTTGTGCAGAAATGCGGATTAACAGCTATCCTACAGTTAAATTGTATTTTTCACCAAATGACAACTTTTTAATTCAGTCATATAATGCTAAAGATATAGTGAAAATTGTTAAAGGGCTGTTAGAAAGCAGGAAAAATAAACACGAAGAACTCTAAAGAAAATTCTTGCAAAATTTGATACTTAATAAAGAAGGTACCTAATTAATATTGAAAGATAATACTTGTATTAAAGCAAAGTTTTAATTATGTTTTGCTGTTAATTGTTAAATACAGAAACATTAAGAAATGAACATATTTTGTATAAGAAAAATTTATTGTCGAAGCAACACATTAGAGCTACTATAAAATTTTAAAATTAAAGCTGTTATAAAAAATTAATAGTGGTAACAAATAATACAAGAAGACTATTATGTACAACTTATATGTGGTACAACATACATATCTTCTAATAATTTATTGATTAGAGAAATATTAATTTCAATGCGAAAGCATGAAAATTCTCTTTCTTTCTTTAAATGCTTATACATTGTTTCCAATTTATAGTTATTTATTTCCACTATTTAATTTAAAAAGATCTGATGTTGATAATGTTAACAAAAAAAATAGTGTATAATTTAAATGGAATGTTGATCTACAGTTCTTAATGATACATTTTATAACACCATAATTTAGAATGTTACCGCTAGACAGAGAATTTTCTAGCAGTTGTTTGTAATATTTCTTTAACACCATTGCCATTATACACTATACTTTCCTATTAAGTGAGTCTTACTTTTATTAACATATTATTAAACGTTGCATAAGTAGTTACCTATATTTTGTACGAAGTTTTATATCACAAGAGTTATAAATTTTTACTAATTACCTATGTTTATTCTTCCCTGGTTCAAGTTAATCTTAAAGACATTTATTAGTCGACCGAATATATTTGCTAGTTCAAAGTCTTTCAACTTTTCGTTTATTATTCTAATCACTACTTTTGTCACACCTGCTTCAAATTCAGGCCAAAGCATGTGCAATGCTTCCGGTCCCAATCTTGTGATAACTTTATTAAAAATGCCACCCAATTCCGGGTCTCTCATCAAGTTGTCAAAACGATTCTGGAAAATTACACACTTTAGATGATGATGTTTAGAGCTTTGAAAAACGTACTTCTAATCTTTTTAACTTAACATCAATCTTCATAGCTGCTACATAGTAACCAGATTTGTACCTATCGTAGCGAATCACTGAAAGAGTTCCTATCGAGAGGGAGTATAATTTCAACCTAAAACACTAACATTTTATAAATGTTCCTAATAAGGTACATGAACAAAGAGAAATAAATTAAAATATTAAATGTAATTATTTTGGAAATATGGGGGTTTATTTACCAAAATGGTCCATCTCCATATATTTTAAATAACTCTCCGAATTCCCCATTTATATTATAAAATCCTTTGACGTCAATTTGTGGAAAAGTTAAGTTTAATGTTAAAACATTGTTTAAGCTAAAGTGGACATGATCAATCCTGAACTTTGATAATTGACGTACCTCTATGTTTTCAAGGTAACCTTTTATTCTGCAAATTGTATGTAAACAGATAAATGTGAATCATGCAAGCAAACAACTTACTTGGAAACTTCATGAGATATGTTCAACACTATTTTGTTAATTGTTAGTGGTTCTAATATAGGGACCCCTAATTCGGGAATGCCCATCATCATCCGAACTCTGAATTCTTCTATTAAGGCTCTTATTCGTTCAGAAACTGTTCCCACTCGGTTCATTATCCCCGTTACAGTTGCATTTAGAACACTTATGCCTTCTCTAACCACACCTGAAACAAAATATTAATTACTATTTTCTTATTTCCTTTGATATCCCTTTTCTTTTCGAATATTTTTTGAAATTTACATTGTGATTAATGCTTGAATATAAAAAATTGTGAAATTTAAAATTTAGAGGGATTTGAATATGTTGAGAATTTTTGCTATAAAAAAAGTGTAGTATCGATAAGATAATATATTTGCTTTAAAGTTTAGTTAGGAACCCATTGTTTTTCACAAGTCGGTTCAGTGTGTCTTGGAGAAAATTACACTCTTACCAAAACTAGAAAATCTTGGAAGAGGTACAATTTAGAGGTGAGATTCCCTAAACTTTTTTTCATTGATCGAGAATTCATAATCTGAAGAAACATTTCGATTATTTTTAATGGTTTACAAAAACCACATTTGTCCCTTTATAATGTGAATGTAGGGAGTTGGTTCTTGAGCTGCTGTCATTTTGACTTTTGTGCAAATAAATTAGATACCTATACAAAATAATTAACAGAACATTTAAAAAAACTTTTAATAATGGAATTATTTAAAAACTAAAACCAATATTGCAAAACCATTCATAACTTCGTAATTGTCAACATTTAGTCATCTTAGAATCACGGGGCAAAATAAAGAAAATTACATAAAATATACACAAATCGACATGGAAATAGAAAAAGATACTAGAAAATTCATGAAGAAGTAGATGGAACAACAATGTAAGGAGATAGATATTAGAAACTGAATAGATATGTTGCATTCAACCTACATTAAAAGGTTAAAAGTGCACCAGGGCTGTTCACAACCAAAAAGAGATTGTTTTGTAAAGTTTGTATCCTTAGATGTTAATTTTTTATATTTTTTAATCTTGGGTATTTAGAGTCTTAGTAAATTAACTTTTTGTTTTCAAAATATTTATTATGATGCCTTAATAATAAAGGCGAAACGTCGAAATAAATATTTTAAAAACAAAAAAGTTAATTTATAAAGACTCTAAATATCCAAGATTAAAAAATATAATAATATAAAGTGAGTCAAGAAATAATAAATATTTTAAAATGTTAATTTTTTACTTTGTGACTAGGAGGCGCATAAGATATTCTAATTACATCTATTTCGAGAACTTTATTTTCTCTTCATCGGGCAATCACATGCGTGGTTTGCACAAATGAGGAACAATTTCTTTATACCTGCAAGATATCTCTTCCGTTTCGTGTTCTACAATGAGGGCAACAGAAAATACTAATGATAAACGTTCGATGGATATAATTAACGTCCAATAAAGCTATCGAAACTTAATAATATATCCAATGGTTATCTTATCTCACAGCAAAAATGAACAATTTAACAATATAAAATACTGCTTGATAAGAAGAAATAAAAGCCCATTAGAACTACGTGGACGAGACCTTTGACACAACTCACTCAAAACTAAATGTAATGAGAGATGGCTGAGCTTCGGGGCCAAATAATTTTTATTTTGAGTTTCTGAAGGTTATGGATGAAAAACCAATACTATTGTTCACAGCTATTCTCTAGTATATATCTTAGGAAAAATTTCACCAGGATATCTCAAATTTGCTTTTATAATTTCATCTAAAGAGTCGAATGTGAGCTAATTTGAGATAAACAGCATTATAAGTCATTTCCTTAAAACATTTTTACAAATACTGCACCAGAGAATTTACAGAAAATGAGAAGGCCATATATCACTGCGTAGAACTAGATAACTCAAAATCAGTAGTTTTCAGATAAACGATTTACTCAGATATTGTATTCAATTAAACGTTGATTTAGTACAGTGAAACTTGCGTACGGCGGAATCCTAATAAGACGGAATCCTGTGGTAGACGGAATTATTAGAAAATATCGGTCTCTTCAATCAATTTTTAATGTAAATAGCTCTGTGCTGGACGGAACCTGCAAGATGCGGACGGAAAGAACTTTTTCAGTCCCGTCCCTATATACTTCTGTATATTCTAACCTGTGGAGTGCGGAAGCGACGATATTGTAACTTTGTTTAATGTGTAAATCACATTTATGAAAACATGCAAAAACAGCGTAATGTCGTGTAAACACATAAAATGCAATGATCCGGTCGGATGTTGAAAAAACTTCTATCGAGGAATAGACGAACCAAACCCGTTTATAGAACGTATTTTTAAGAAATGCAACAAAAGAAATTCAGCATCGCTCAATACTTAGACACTGGATATTGAATCTTAAAAGACTAAACACGTGCGTGTAACAAAATGAGTAAAATAAATACATATTAGAATAATTGTTGATTTTGGCATTAAAGTTTTATTCTTTTGTTAGTTTCATTAATAAATTCTCGAATTAGTTATATTATACATTAAGTATATACACCATTTAATTATTTTGTAAATTGTAATAAAACCTGTTTGTGAAGGAAAACCTGTCAAGCACGGAATTTTATGTCGGTCCCGTGACGTTCCGTCTTACGCATGTTTCACTGTAGTTAGTTGTCTAGTTACAAAAAGTACTGTGAAGGTATTAATAAGGCCAGCATAATTAATAGAACTACGACACTTATCAGATTAAATATTGGGGTTGAGATTTAATAAGAAAAAAACCAGCAGATGAATCCTCTGTCTTCATAGCAGGAGGTCGCGCCATATGTCATCCAAATCTGGAAAATATT
>JAWQRP010005699.1:0-10431 GCA_033557875.1 Quadriops clusia
TTTGCACTTATCAGGATGTCATCAACATATCTCTTATAAAATCCTACTAAGTTTCCTATATCTTTCATGACTTCACTTTCCAAAAATTCCATTACCATATCAGCGCAAACTGCTGATAATGGGGATCCCATTGGTAATCCTTCTATTTGTTTATAGAATTCATTGTCAAATTGAAACATTGTAACATCAAGGCATAAACCTATTGCTTTATTAAAGTTTATTAAATCCATTTTTGTATCTTTTTGGATGATTTCCCAGATTTTTTCAATGCATACTTTAACTAGATCTCTGGGGATATTTGTGTAAAGTGAAATCACATCTAAGGAGTATACATTTTGTTTTTCAAGTAATTTTGTTTTTTCTAAGAATTTTTTTAAGGTCCATGAGTCTTTAGCATGGAAATCAATTTTTCCTGTTATTTTTTTCAATTTTCCTGCTAAAAACTTTGCTAACATATGTGTCGGGGAGTTAACAAAACTTACTGTAGGTCTCATTGGGTGACCTTTTTTATGTAACTTTACTAGTCCGTACAATTTTGGTGATGTGCCATTTAATGTTTTAATTTTTTTTTAATTCTTCCTTTTCTATCATTCTCTTTTCATAAATTCCATTCACAAATTCGTTAGTTTTTCTTTGTATATTGTTTGTCTCGTCCCTATCAATCTTTTCATACGTTATTTCTTCTGCTAACAAATTTTTCATTTTCTCCTTGTAGATTTCTTTTTCTATTATTACTGTTCTATCACACTTATCTGCTTTTGTTCGCTAAATATATAGGCGAAACGTCATGGAAAAATAAATGAATTGAAACAAGAAAGCATTTTAATTTAAACAGACCTAAGAAACCCAGGAAAGAAAAAGAAAATAATAAAATAGAAGAAGGTCAAGAAACAAAATAACATTAAAATAAAATTATAGTATGTAATGAGTTTCTCGATAAGGATAAGAGAATGAATCAACTAAGAATTACCGCAATAATAACGAGTTTATTTCAACTTCTTTATGTAAAGTTTTCACATACAAATTATGTTTACATTATATTTCTCTTTGTTTTCTTTACAACCCAGTTTCCTCAGTAATGAACTCTCGTATAGAAGGATGAGTTACCCTGGTGAACACAGAAGGGTAGAGCCCACATTTTCTGCCAAATGACGAAATCCCGATTAATTTTCCATCAACTACTAGTGGACCTCCTGCATCTCCTCCACAAGTAGCTACAACTGTTCCATTTAGATACCCAGCGCAAAGCATCATTGAACGAATGTCGAAATGCAGCCATTCGAGGTATACGGCTTTGCATATATTATGATTCACCAATGGAATCTGGGCTGATTGTAAAAGTCCCACCATTGGACCTCCCCACAATTTGGGTCCCCATCCAGAAATGGTCGCCATGGTGCCATCTGCAAAATATTCTTCAACTTCTGGTAAACCAACTTTTTGAATCGTAGGTCCAAACTCTAAAGGTTCCGCTAATGTTAAGATTGCGATATCGTTAATGTATTTGTCGTAGTTGAAATAAAAGTGTGTCTTGTGACTGGCAACTTTGTACAGTTTGCCAAGATTTTTTCTCTTATGGCCAGCATGTATGTACATATCGACGTAGCTTGAAATAAATTAAAATTACATAAATAAGCACATTCCATAAAATAAATTCAAGTTATAATAAAATAAAGTTATAAGGTAAAATTTCGTTGTTTTTACCTGATACAACTCCCCGATGTCACAATATGGTATTCGCTAATTATAGAACCCCCACACATGGTTCTGTTATCATAATAAACCCCAACAGTGTATGGTACATCTTCTATTTCTGTTTCAGTTCCATTTACAATCTTATTTTCGTATTTTTGGAAATGCCCTTGAAATTTACCTGAAACAGTATAACACTTATTAAGATGCCCCATTATAATCTCACTTTCCTATGAAAACTTACCAAAAGCAATGGCAATGAAGCCAATGATGAGGAGAAGTCGAAACATGTTGAGAGTTTGGTTTGTAATTCCTTGCTCATCCGGTATAAATACTTTGTCCTCTCAACGGTATCGTAACAAAAAATCTTGATCACTATCACCACAATCCCAAGATTTTCGAAATCAGTGTTAAATTTGACTAATACCCAACATACTAGTACCAATAACCCACATATATTATGCAATGCTGATATAGTTTCCGCTTTCTAAATTAAGAATCTCAGATGGAATCAGGGATAATACAATAAATATACTGATAAAAATGATGTCAATTTCAACTTCCTAAAGTACTTGAACCATAAAATTTGATAAGTTTATATTACCAATGTAACTTTTGTAACAGCCACTTAAAGCGTTATGTATAAAAACCAAAAGTACAATTAGTGTTCAGGCAGATTGTCTTAAACTTAAACATGTTTCGTTTAATACTTTTATCCATTTTCCTCACAACTATCTTTGGTAAGTCTTTTGTGTATATACAAACATATATTGTGACGTTTGGGGGGGGATAACGATGAGATGAAAAGAATCTCTCAATTAATTTCGAGAATCCTCAAGCGGAAAAGGCGGGAGATTCAAATCAACCCGAAACTCTATTTGGCCAAAATTACCTGTGATCGTCTAGTATTTGGTAGGACCCCTTTTTCGTTGTTTTCTTAGTATCCCAGAATTCGTAGGCAAAGTCACGTCAAAGAAAATTACGCCATTAAGGTGAGAACTGTTATTGAGAGTAAACGAAGTGAAAATGGAATGAAGAATGAATTCAATTGAAATGTCAAGTTGTTCGTGCGTCTGTGTGTGTGTGTGATTTCTGTGATTTTACTGTTTGCATTTAACTTAGTTATTTGAATTATTCAATGATTTTAATACTTGGAAAGTTCTGTTACTAAGAAAGTCCTCCCTCATTCTTTAACTTTGAAAGTTGTATGACAAATGAATCGTGGCAAAAATGCGAATGTTGCGACTCAGCGCACCACAAGCTGGGTTAAGCGCATGATCCCTCAGTGGTAAAATATCTGCAAGTCCGAACTTTAAAAGCTCAAGATAAGAGTTGATCTCCGGCAAAGCCATCATCAATCGTTACCTCATCCCCGGAATCCATACGGTTTAACGCAAAATGCAATTAAACTAGGTGGCAACATTGAATTGGTTCAGCACGAACGCAGTCCCACAGCCACGAGACCCGCGACATCCCGAGATTCAGCGTTTAGGTAAACAACAGTGGTTAACAGGAAGAAAAGGACAGTCCCACCAGGATGTTATTACGATCTCCAGGACATGATCTGCTTTCTCTCTGAGAGAGCTCCACAGGCCAGCCGTTGCCGGGTAACGCCCCCTGATGGGCACGAAATCGGTATAAACGGGCGAACAAAGACGACTGTCTGCTATCCCAGGAATCAACCAACTTAGCTAAAAGCTACTGGAAGTGTGATACCAATCAGAAGTCCGCATCCCTAATAAACGGTAAAATGGCAACACTTAATCCCGACATGAAACAGACACGCGACAACAAAACCACGGTCGTGCCTCACCAAAAATAATACGAAATGAGCTGAAAAGGAATCGGTTGAATTTAAATACACATAAACAATAAAATAGGAGAACTTCCATCATAACAAGCATTTGATTGTGAATTGATTTACCCTGAATTTGATTTAATTGAACGACCTTGGTGAGTAAGAATTAATTATTCATTATTTTGCTTCACTGCAGTTGACCTTGTAATTATCGTGAAAATGAGATACCTTTTGACTGCTATGAAATTGTGTTACCTTTGATTTATTATTGCAATTGCTCTACTCTTTCTATCGTGCACTTAATCTCTACCTTTGTAGTGATGTAATTAATTATTTAATTGATTGTAGCAAAACCTTGTTTGTAATCGTTTATTGAATTAGTTGGGCCCAAACTTCGTTATTGCAAAATGTTATTGATTCAATTGACTTATTATGTTTATTGGTAATTGATTTGTGTGTGTGTGAGAGAGAGAGACGGAATTATCCCCCTCCTATTGTCACCTCGGGCGTTCATCGGAACCAACCCAACAAAACAACGCGCCACTCGTGAAGACCAAACTAGCGACCCCTATTCTCTAACTACGGAATGGAATGAAACTAAAGAAAGAAGAAAACAAATATTCTTAGCCTGTATTGTGTCCCATGCCTGGCGACGGCAGCCAACGAATCCAAACTCCCAGAAGAATGGTGTTGAAGATATTCCCAAAAGCACTGAACAATGGATCACAATGAACTCAACCCACAAAACTTTTCACTCGGGACCGCTCCCAACACTCGGATCTTGTCATCTAGGCTACCCCCAGTGACTCTGATCGACAGCCCGCTTCAGAAGACTTCTGGCGACAACCCCTCAACTCTGACTATCTGCCCGACGTCGGACTCCCTCTGTCTGACCGCAAGGGAACTCTCTTCTCTCTGACTCTTTGTCTCTGGATCGACCGCCCGCTTCAGAAGATCGCTTACCACTGTTTGGAATCTTTCTACCTCCCTCTCTTGCGAGACGCTCACCCTCTCTCCCTTCATCTGACTGGCTCAACTCTCTGCCAATTAGAACTGTTCCCGCTCTACGCGTGAAGAACAACCAACCACCGCTCCAACACATGGTGCAATTAATTAGATTACAGTGGATTAAACAATTAAATAATGCACTTAAGTATCGTTGACGTATAAAATGTCGGCGAAGTTGGTAGAATGAATTGGCAGTTAATGCGTGGTGGCAGCAACGATAGACGCATAGTAGGTTCCAGACGAGGGCAAATTTGAAGAATGAAAGTGCTGGCAAAAATATTATATGATGTTATGACAGATATGGCTTAGCCTTTCTATGTCTATGCGGTCGTTAACAGTAGAATTTTTATGCCTGTGGATGTGTATCATTTCCATGTAACATCTGGATCTGTCTCTTTTTTCCGTGCACAATATCTCAGGGTTTTCAAAGTCGAATGAGTGTTTTGACTCGATGGTATGTCTCTTAAGGGCAGTGTTACTTTGAGTTGGCTTATCAATGCTATTGATATGTTCCTTGATTCTGGTGTGAGGTGTCTAGCAATTTGACCATTGTATGACATGGGGCAGTCAGGGCAATTTATCTTGTAGACAGCATGCGTTTTATTATTTAGTGGTATGGTGGATTTTAGGTTGGAAAAGCATTTATTATGGATGGAGTTTTTGTTTTGATGGGCTGGGATGAACTTGTAGGGTTTGAGTATATTGGTAATATGTTCTGATTGGTGTTGGGTGTAAGGTACCACGTGTTCTTTTTGAAATGTTTAATAATAACTGCGGCTTCTTTGTCGCATCTTTGCCGCTTCTTTGAAGATCAAAGACCGCCGGATTTTTTATGAAACATTTCAATCCGAACACCCTGAATATGAATATATTTGGGTTTGGGATTAGGATTGGCATTGGGAGGTGGTAGTGATGTTTTAGATAGGGCATGGATTTTTATAAAATGTTTTATTTATTATTATACATAAGTAAAAAATTTAATTGTTTTTTAAAGAATTTATATTTTGTTACTACTTATAGTTATAAAAATACCTTTATTATTGTATAAGTTTATAGATATTTAATTGATTATAAAGAATTTATGTTTTGTTATTACTTGAACGTTTGTTTATATTTACTTTGAGTATTATTAATAAGTTCAGTATTACATAAAATATTTCTATTCAGTATACAACCTAACCTGAAAACATACAGGTGAATGTCAAAATCACGGGCATCTACCAAGCGCAAGTTCTATCGCCATCTCTCTCACGCATCTCCAGTGCGCAAGTCTCTGACAAATTGTACCACATAAGGACCAGGTACCGGATTTGACTACTCGGAACTTGTCCACAACAACACTTGATATCCGTTGGAACAGCTGACAAAGTAATCGGAACTTTGTTTGAAGTGTTGATGGAACACTTTTTAACATTTGCGCAAACTCAGATTGTTGCTGTCTGTTTCTGACTGCCTGTTGGAACAAACCTAATATGTTTTATTTGTATTTCGCATGTCAGAGTGGGGACAGGTTCCCTGCGTCCGTTTTCTAGAGAGTCACGTCCCGAGAGTCAAAAGAGTAAGTCGAACTTTGTAAATACTTGACTCCTGTAGTCAGCCCGTTTCCGAGAACTAAATCCCATTTATTATATTCCGAAATTCCTGATTTGGACTTAGACTCTATTTTTGCCAGATAATTGACTTTGATAGTCAACCGTTACCGGAGAACCAAGCCACATATATTGCCAGTATAATTATTCCGATTTTTCTTGATTTCTCAAATTTTAAATAATTTTTCCTGTTTAATAATTGAACCAATGATTTACCAAAGACACCTGATTACTAACTCATGACTTACCAACACCAGCTAATTGACTCCGAGCAATTAATTTAATCCTGTTCCTGTCCGGCATTCTAACTCCAGTTAAAACCCAAGTAGAGGTCTGAGATCTCGCTAGTGGTGCGAGATTCGACCCGGAGGTAGAGTTTATATCGACCCGTCCACCGTCACCTAAATATAGACGGCCTACCTGCTTTGAAGCGTTGCTTGCTGAGAAAGTCACGGTGTGCTAAAGCCTAGTCTACACTTGTGTCATTTACCCGTGTCCGTATCACCGTAACTGTGACACCGTATCATGACTAGGCTTTAGCACACCGTGACTTTCTCAGCAAGCAACGCTGCAAAGCAGGTAGGCCGTCTATATTTAGGTGGCGGTGACCCGTCCCCTCGAGGTATTGCGTATGCGATCTCTCCTGTCCGCCTAACCGGAAAACCTGACCGCCGCTTACCCGAGGTACGAGTTCTATCAAAGGGTTCGAGTTTTCGACCCAAAGGAAGAGTTATTCGATCCATCCTGATCTCTTTCTCCGGATTCCACCTTCCAGACCTCACTAACATCTATTTGGGTTGCCTGATATTTAGCCGTTAATTTATTTCAATTGCTCTTCTCGTTTTGACTCTGTGACTCAAACCCGAACGTGTTCCATTTTCGTAGCTTTTCGCCGTCATTTTCTCGCAAGACGCCGCTTCGGATGTAAACTACCTGTGCATCCGAATCGAGAGATTTTATTAATATTCTTCCTGTATTTGTATCCGATAATTGGTCCGCCAGCAGGTTGGCTTATAGTAGCACTGCTGGTCTTCATTTAGTAATTACCGTAGTCACAAACGACTAATTTAAGATTTTAACCGAACCGCGAGAAATAAATCCTGTCTTTACCGGAAAGCCCCAGTTGTACTGGGCAATATTCATAGGCAAATTACTTTTGTCGCTACCAGGTGGCATATAATTTGTTTGTGGCAATTATTAAGAACAATATATTGAGTTTATGTTTACCGGAGTTTCCATATTACCTCAACAAAAATATATTGGCGTCCGAGTTACCGAAATTCCTGACTTTTACGAATTCCGCGACGTTATCAGAAATCTAGTGGAAATCCTCCCGAGGATTATATCTGCTGACGCATATTTCTGGCACCCCGAGCTGGAAAGTATCGTCACACTGGGTATAGGGTTCGAAACTGCAATGGTGCTCGGAAAATTTTGCACAAAAAACTACAAACTCCTTTTTAGTAGCACAGGTCAATTATATGGGTTTTTATTATTTATAAACTGTTATTTCTTCCGCCTATTTTTTAAATATAATCTTCATCACTACTCAAAACTTCTTCAGTTTCTTCCTCTTCTTCGTTCGTCCAATTAGACACTTCTGGACTTCTCAACATTTCCAGTACCTCAGTTTCTAAAGACCTAATTTTTTTGAGATAGTTTACTGTAAGTTCCTATAACTGGGTTTGATGATATTAATAATAAATGAAATATATCTTCGTTTGTCTTTTTTCTAGAACTTCTACGAGAAAAAGACCTTCTATATAGTTTGTAATCCTTATTCCACGCCTCCCGCGCTTCTTCGCTTAGTTGATCTGTTGGTAATAGGGCATTTTACATAACCTCTCCAACATGAATGAGTATTTTATGCACAGAAGGCGGCATTGGATACCAATAATACATTTTGATAAATAATTCAGCTGTTTCTCGGGCAAAGGTTATAGCTGTACGAAATGGTCTGTCGTCAATGAGACATAAAAGTAATATGAACTGTAACATTTTAAATTTAGGACAATTTACGAAAACATGCATCTTCTCTATTATGGGACGCAAAACCGTGCGGAATGTACTGGCATCCGACCGTTGCGGTGGAGCATTGAAGTATGGAGGGTTTGAGCAGCTGTTTTTTCTAACACAAACTAGAATGTTCGTCCTAAATAATGTTTGCAACAAGAAAGTTGAGACATGTTTAGAACATAACTTTTTTATTAGGGAAATTTATGTTTGAGATAAAATGCAGTACTGATGCATACTTTTTTTTTCTGTCCACAGTTAAGAAAATTATGTAAATCAAAATTCATATCATAAATATACATACCTGAAGGAAGTTGATCCATATTTTTAAACAATTACAAGACTTCTACAGCGTCGAATATAAAATCACAAGTTTGCGACTTTTAGCACACTAGTTTACATCGCTCAGTTGGGGGTCAAATTTGGAACTGTCGATTGTTGAGACGAGTTGGCAAATGTGCTTTATTATTGTATTTCCGGTTAGCCTCAGGTATAGAGGGCGGCCCATCTATTGAAACTATTAAATTCAAGAATTTAGTTTTTAAACTGTTGCCACCTTTAGAGTGATTTGGCCCCTATGTGCAGTGGGTGGACACAATATATTTTCATGGTCACCAACGCGATTGGAACATACTAGAAGACGAGTGATCGCGTTGGCGACCGTGAGATTGTGTCTCCGCCAACTGGCGATTCGACCACGGATCATGCTGTATATCAGTTAAATACGTTGTATTGTTTTCTTTTTAGTTTAGTTCAATTAAGGTTGCTATTACCGTTGACAGAAGAAATAACAGAGATTATGTGTTTTAGTGGCAGCTCCGTTTTTAATCCATAAGAAGATCTGTATGCGAATACTACGTATAATAATATTAGTACATATTCTTGGGTAGTTTCTTTGCAAATTCAAAGCGGGTTGACTCCTTTTTCATCCGGCCATTACTGTTATGTTTTTTCTAGTTAATTTCTATTCATTTCGAAAAAAAAACGACAGGCAAAAAACAGTTTTGGTTTTGGGCTGAAAATGGACAGTTAAAATTTCCTGATGTATTCAGAAATAGGCTGAACATTTGATATTTCTTCGAAGAGGATTTTGAGTTTTTATTACTCTATAGAGCATACCGAACTATAATAGCAATTCGTAGCGACTTCTAAATAAGTTTTTTAGTTTTCCTACAAGTTCTGTTTCGTCCATTTAGAAGTTGACCTAATTTAGATTCACCAAGTATATATTGCTCAACTATTCTTATGTTAAAACTATAATTTAGTATACGGTTGTAAGATTCTTTGGTAATGTTTGCATATAAAATATAGATGAATAACCATGGCAATTGTCAATTTAGAGATGAAAAATAAGCACAATTTCCATTTAACTGTTTTTATTGATGCGCTACTAGTTTCGTGTAAGGAGTTTACACATCATCGGGCACTCGTCGAGTAAAATTTTTTTTTAATATATATCGATATATGTGTCAATTTGTTTTTAAATGATACGTGAGATTCTGAATTTCGTCCTCCCTCTTCACCATCTCCTTGAGTCTTACATAATAATTAATGTATGAAACCTAAGTGCGCTTTATAAATGGTGAAATACTGTTTTCATTTTGGTCCACCCTTTACAACACAAAAAATAATAAAGTAAAACTTATGTTAACTAAAACAACACCTACAAATAAACTTTATTATTTATACAGATTATACATCATGATCTACAATTACGAGATACATTTTAAAACGTACTGTACTTATGTAAATATGTTCCAATAATTTAAAAAATGGAAATAAAATGCTGTTAAACTAGATTTGGCATAAAAATCCAGTAAACATCGAAAACAAAAATGGGGTCGTATTATAGTTGTATATTTTAGGATGCCCGCCAGCGCAATTACCTTCAGATTACAAAATTTTCTTGAGATAAAACGTTGTAAGCTTTAAATACACCTAGATTCATCAAAGATCTCCTTTTGATTTTGTAAACGCTAAATTATCTATTCCTTTTGCATTTTGCACCTCCATGTCGACACTTTCGTGTTCGCTTTCCTCTTTTGAAACGTATTTGTATCGCATAGCCATTAAAATAAATATTATCATGTCTCCGATCATAATACCAGAATATAAGAAGAAATTCGCAGACTGAAAAATATAATAAATATCAATATTTAATTATAAATACAACATTAATAATAGGAATAGTAATATTGGATGGATTCCCAGGTCAAGATGAATTTATTCTAAATAAAAGGGTTGGTTTGTACTTTCTTGACTTTTTATTTTTCTTTCAAATAAGCGACCGGTTTCGCCGGTTGACCGGCTTCCTCAGGCTTATGTAGTCAA
>JAWQRP010005700.1:0-10431 GCA_033557875.1 Quadriops clusia
CGTTAAAAATTTAAGGAAACGCATTTGATATTGTACCGCGACTCTGTAGTTAATTTAAAAAGTTTATCAGGGCATGATAAGATTGAGGCCGAGATGATCATTATTTACGCGCCTTTCTTAATGTTGTGTTTTTCTTAAGCAAAGTTCTGGTTCTGAAGTTGTAGATGATTCTAGTAGCCTTGAATTACGCTTGTTTTTTAAAGTTGCTTAAAATTTATAACAACAATATTTGTGCTTAAAATATTAATTATTATGTATAATTACATATACATATACTATCAAAATCGCTGTTCAACTCAAATAATTATATAGAGTTTATTCCGTTAATGAAATCGATACGATGTAATCCCCAATTAAAAATGTAAACTGTAATTACCCAGTTTTGCCTCATGTAATTATGTGCCGAAATTTCAGTAGTGATATCTGGTGTGCCAGTAACAATAAAATCTCCTAAATTATTTGGACTAAAGTGGTGCTGGCTATTTGGAGTAATTAAAAGCTCCTAATACGGCAATGATTTAAATCGGTAATTATCTGAAAACCATTAAAGCTGGAAGTTTTCTAAGAGTACAAAACGGGGGGTGTTTCGGTGGAATGCATCAAGTTGGAGTATTACTTTCGTCCGTGAGAATATTTCCATGTGGTTGATTGAATTGGATTGTAAGTGTATTGAATTTCAGATTTGCTAACGGTTATTCGATAGCTAGCATGTTTTCCACCGATCTTTTAATGGGGTCATTTAGCGTTTCCCAAACTTCAGCATTAATACTAGTAGAAAAGCACTTTCTGCTAAAGTCTCGAATAATTTACACATATATTTTGCAAGAATATTGTAAAGTTCATAATCATTCATTTATTTTCGTCCGTAATACCCCCCGGAGGAATGGCTCGTATTATGATAAAATGTAACTCCTCTTGTTTACATAAAAAATATATTACAAAAGCTTTATTCGGAATAACCAAACAGTAATTACCTATTCGTGTTCGGGCTTATGGATGTATGCGAATTGTAATTTTAATCAAACAAATGAATGGCTAATATAAATACTGGGGAAATTAATTTTTGGAAAAACGAGAAATACACATTGTTTGCAAAAAAAGAAATTTAATCGAAAAATACTTCCGGGAAATTTGATTTAAAAACAATTAAAATAGAAATTCAGCCGCAGTCCACCTGAAACGCAATTACTTGTATCAGATTATGACGCAAAACGATATTTTCGCTTCAGTTTTCATGGCTGATTATTCGGCCACTCGCAAATGTGATTGCAATGCAGCATGTAATATCCCTAGTGTACCGCGATGACATGCATTGTTTATTTAAATTAATTCAAATTAATATCTATCTATTCATAACAAATGTTCAGCGATGGGGGGATATCTCTACAATATATCTATTATATTAGCACGGTGTAAACATCAATTCAACACTAGGTGGCCAGGCGAGCACTCCGAATCCGGGTGTCCCGGAACTGTGTCAAACAACTTCCTGTTATCTGAAAGCAAGCCAACCTATGATCTCCGGACTTGATTTGTTAGGCCAAAAATTAAAGAAGATAGTAAATGCTATGAACAATATTTTTATTACAATAATAACAAAGAAAGACTAGGTGCAACATTTAATCGAGCGCCTCCGCCAATTGTGCGGGATTGTAGGAACAACGTATACAATGAATAGTTAAATTATAGAATAATAATTGTCAATGAATCTAACTATAGCAATGTTTCCTCTAGCAATTAAAAAATAACTAGGTATAATTAATTAAATTTATTGATTTTTCAGCATCTAAAAGTCATGGCATATCTAAACTTACACCGTAAAATCTCTAAACTTACAGCTTGTGTTTTTCTTCTCGAAGTACATACCTGCAACAAATAAGTAGGTATATTAACGCTAATACATTAATTGGCTATAATTATTTTAAATGTGGACATAATGCGAATTTTAGTTATTCCCAAAACTCCAGGCAAATTGTTACAACAGATTAAAAAGACTCGGCATAATTTTATGAGGAAGAAGCTCACGTGCGTGACTCCATTAATGTACATCAATTCAGTGTTTCACTTTCTCATAATTCGAACTGTTTACACAGTTTAACTTGTCAAATCGATAATTCATTACCAGAATCGACTGCGTGATGGCTCAACAAAAACAAAGCGGCATCACACCTCTTCATTCTTCAAGGAGGCGTGAAATTTCATGGTGAAGTTCCTCTTGGAATCAAAACTCATTGTGATTAATGCATCCTCGGCTAATACACCAGCCGGATGTATGTTTTAAACAAAGGGACATCCACGTGCCTCGACCCATTAAGATTATCGCGACTTTCATGCCCAATGATCTTTGGCAATTTGTTGTGCTCTTGTCTCTTGATTTTAAGTGCTGCAGAGGTGTAACCCTTCCAAGCAAATAGACATCTATTTCCTGCCTTGATGGTGCGTGTGTATAAACAAGCGGGTTGTTGGTACATAATTATAAATCCTATATTTAGATAACAGCATAGATGTTTATTTTATGGCAGGGTGCTTCGCTTAAATATAGAGCGACCTTTAACTGGAAACGTGGTCATAGAAAATCATTTAAAAACTACTTTTAACAGTGATACGTATGGAAATTAGTATTTTACCGTTTTTTATTTAAACTGTTTGCTTAATGAAGCTTTTTATTTTAATAAAATAACCCTTCATTCCAATAATACAAATTACCCAGAATCATTATCAACATGTGCGTAGTTTTTGTAACAACTTTCAATGTATATAATGTCCATTATTTCAACATCCACGCCTTTCAGCTTCTGATGATTAGGTAATGATTTTGCAGTGAAATTATTCATACACACGGTTAGCGATTAATAATTTATTGTGGAATTATCAGTTTTAATGCGGCTTTCATAACTTATTCAATGTTATTTTCAGTAATGGCGCTTAATCAAATTCGTTGAGTTGATAGAATAGGCTTTTATGGTTATTTGGATATGTTTGATATCCCCGCAACGATTACGCAGCGTATCAATAACTTTTGATTAATATTTCAAAGGGGAAACACCGATACATGAAAGAGCTCAGCGAGTATGCGTTACTCTTTGATGATTACGAACATACAAAATAAAACCACAATGAAAACTAGCGTTGGCAGGAACTAGGGGCAAGTATTAAAACTAAACACGTATTTAATGATTGGTTTTCATGTAACTCCTTAATATTATAATTCTCCAGGTGGTATTTATTTTTAATCCAATTTTATTTTATAAGTAGTAAATAAGCTGCAAGCTGTGATATTTATTTTACAACCGAGAAATTGTGCTGCGTTAGAGTTTTCCCACATTATCTTCTAAAACCTTATAAACTTGGAAGGATAAGTGACGTTTTGATTAATTAAGGGCGTACGTGCTGTGTTCCTATCGAATAACACGTACAAATTCATTACTTAATTGAGAATTACATCTATTTCAGCGAAACTACATTGACCTGTCAGGCGAAGAGGAACAGAGTTTTCTATCAGATTAGGTCAAGGTGTAATAGCAAAATCAAAATTAATGACCCGTACAATTCAATTTGAAATGTTGGCTTTTGGGGGAGCGACCTAACCGCTGAATTAAGGGGTTAGTTTCATTGTGGCGATAACAACTCGATCACTTTTGGGTTGAGTATGCGCGATAATTGAATATAATACACACATTCAGTGCAAACAAGAGTTTGGAAACAATCAAAAATTAATTAGATCGGGAACGATGCACAGATGTTGTGACGCACGAATTCAATCTCCACTAAAGTGAATACCTGGATACTTTAATATAACTCGATTAACATAATATACGTTCCACATCATGAGCTAGTCGTAATTTAGACGAAATTGCTCTGAAGGAATACTTTAGGTGCTCCGTATTAAAATATATTAAAAGTTACGTTAGGACGTAGTTCGAACCGAAAACCGCTACGTACGGCCACGACCCGCCCGCTTTAATAAAAAGCAATATTGAAATTTCATTAGAACAGTGTTGCGTTGAAGGAAATATGCAAGTTGGACGATGAAAGTACGCCATAATAATAATACTTTCCGTTCTCTTTAAAAATTTGCACGGAAAGATTTAATTTTTAAGTTTGCAAAGATTATATTAAATTACTTTACAAATTTCTAAGAGACTGCCTTGTATTATAGAGTCCTTGTGCACTTCAGGAACCGCCATAAAGAACCTACAAAAGGTTCGGGTCTTTCACTAACAGCGCTGTAATTATTTAAGTTTTACGTAATAAAAAATAATAATGAAAATTACCTCCTGTGGAAAACAAAGGAAATTAAATTTTAAAAGAGTATGAAGACCGGCTGTTGAGGGCTTATAATAGAATTTTGTTGCGTAAGGACATTGTTAATAACGCTTTTAATTACGCTTGTGCAGATTATTTGTTAATTGGGAGAAAAAATTATTCCTTAGTTTGCTTCTTATTATTTATACTGCAAGTGCACGCGCATTGCACGTATGTAACACGAAAGTATTGATTCGTTCGCTTTACATTGTTCTATGTATCGTTCAGTGCGTATAACTTGTTAGGTAGTGTTTTATAATGTTTACTCAAACTACGATATAAATTGTACCGTTTATTAATTTATTGACAATGGGCAATTAATTCAAATGTACCGAAACGACCGCCGTGCATTTATACCCACATTACTGAACAATAAACAATTCATGTGGCAATAGTAGGTATAATCACAAAAGGTTATATCCTGTGTAGGATTTCTATAATGCCTAGTATATACGGTGAGCTTTTTAAGTTTCGGATATTTCGAATGGTGGAAATAGTTTCCCAACTTGAATGTAACATACAAATTGTTGCTGCTGAAATGCACATTGCAGAAACCCGATTAAATGCTTTGCCCTCAAACGCATTGTCTTCTGTAATCATAAGCTTAATCAGGTACAATTGATCGGTGTTAAATGGTCAAAGGATACTCAGGTTTCAAATTAGCTGTCTGCTTAGGACAACAAAATTCCTCCCCAAAAGGCAGAACAATTCTGATAATTGGGCGTTGTATTTGTATCAATATTTATCTTCCATTTGCATCTATTTATTCCGTACTAACTGCGTGACAAATGTGAAAGTGACTAGGAAAACAAGCTGCTATTAAAAAAATTAATTAAACTGATAAAGCAACAAAAAATTAAATACAAGGAAATAAAACAGAATAAATAATGTTTTTAAAACAATAACCACAAAATTGAAACGTTTGAAAACGAATAAGATAACACAAATGCTTTTGTTGTAAAATCCCTTATCAACTTCCAAAGCAAAATGTACCCACGACGCGTATTTCCTGAACACGATGTTAATTAATGAAACAGAAGGGAGGACGAAGAGATCATGTGGTCTTCACAGGAAATCTGGGTTGTCCGCTTCATTGTTCATCCGCGGAAACGACCAAAAAATACAGCACCAGACAAACAGAATCCTAGATATTAATAAATGAATTAATAGGTGAGCTTAGTGGAATGGCTCTGAGCTGTGCACAATAGAGTCGGTATCAAATGGTAACTCGCACTTGACACTAGAACAGATGGTGACACAAGACCTCGGTAATTAATGAGCAGTCTGCCTGACGCTATCATGTCGCATGGGCCTATGAATTGATTAATTTACCGCTGCTGAGTTATACACAAAACACGATGAGTTTAAAAAATCCACCCGAATTGTTACTCGATTATTATGAGCGAAAATACACCCTTTATGAGGAATTTTGAAAACAATGGGGAGATTCACTGTTTTGTTTTTCGTCGTAGTAAATTAAGTGCAGTAAAAAAATGACAAATTACATCCTAATAAAGATTATTTTGAAAGGGGGAATCCTTCAATCGAATTTGTTGCTTAGGAACCTGTTCAAAGAAAATCCTTTATGCACCGAAAAATTATCCGATGCTATATGCGTTTACCAGTTTATCTCTCAGGAGGATTTACCAGTTTATGCATTTATATTTTACCGTGATTACTAACTGTAAATAAGAGTTACAAAAAATCAAAACAGGATTTTATAGATCAAAACGCAGTTTGTGTGGAACGTCACCGATCAATCCCGTTGCAATTTACTATATATCAAAGCCGCGCAAAAGTGATTTGTTTTTGCTTACGGGGTTATCGTTGCCCTTTGAACATTTTATTGCACTTTACGGACTATAATTTGGCGCTTGACTATAGGTCGTTAAATGGAAAAAAACCTTGGAAAATATTTAATAAATGTGAAACAAGAGCCAAAGCATCAGGAAATATAAAACATTTCTATTTTTGGGTCTTACAAAGGGATGGCCGTAAATTCTTGGCATCGAATAAAATTTTCATGTGATAAAGCGCTCTCGGTTTATTAGCCAGGTAGCTACATTACATCGGTTTAATTATGTAATGATTCCATTTAGGCTTACTTCTTACTAATTATTATTCAACATGTGCCGACATCTATTGAGGGGAATTAGCCTGAATGATTTACATAGACACGAAACCAATATCCCTGACTTCACATTATGAAAAATGTAAAATAATAATTACCCAACGAAGAGACGTTTCCCAACGGATAACTCGCGTGCTTGAGGGAAATTCATTTAAAATGCTAAAATTAACTTTTCAAGTAAAGTAAAACTGCAGTTAAATTGTTACCGCTTGCTCTAAATAACCATTTGATCGTCTGCATGTTTATTATGTTTGCTCTCCTCGAAGTTTACGTTCAAATCGCTATAGAAATCGTTGTGTCAAATTGGACATGAATTCTTTATCAAAAATCTATATGGAACTCCCCTTAGTAACATTGTATCGGTATTATATGTATTCTACATAGTTGGAACGGAAATACTTCGAATAGCAATTTATTGCTTGCAGTACAACTATCATTAAAATGAAAAATTTCTTTACGATTTTCTACATAGAAAACAATTTCAATAGTGCATGCATACATTAAGTATTCTGATATCTAATACTAGACGGGAGCCTGATTTTTTAAAATCGGGTGATTCTAGAACGTGTGCGATTTTCAATTGGACTCCTTCCCTTACAAATAATGTTTTAAACATTTTGAAGATGAAGAGGTGATCTGATCTTATAGACTGTCGTTACTACTGCCGCCTTCTTCTCTTTATCATTGGCGTCCTTTGGTGGACCTCCGTTTTAATTTACCGACTTAAAGAAATGTTGTTAAAATCAAATAACCCAAAGCAACACAAAATACTGTCTAACCTCTTGATTTTTGACGCTGTCTCAAATGACATATTTACTTATCCTAATTTTGTACTATTGAAGGCTGTGGCCTACGGTATCGCGAGTTTTAAGTTTAATATCTTGATTTTGACGCTGCCAGAAATGACATTGAAATAATTTAATTAAGGTAACTTGCAACTATTCAAAGCCGTTACCGACGCACAGTGTGTTATTTACAAAATCTATCGGAACTTTATTAAAAAAATCAAAGTTTTCTATTTACGTAATAAGGACATTATTAGTATAATAGAACCTTAAACTTGGATAGGAGACATAATATTTCCTGTTTGCACTGAAAAATTAGGGTATAAAATACGGCGTTAATAGGTACATTCGTAGGTAACCATTTTATGCACATTGATTATTCCACATTGAAGAGCTAGTATAGGAAGATACCCATATGATTTAAAGAGTGATTTTACATATTTTGTTTTGTTTTACCCTTCTGTGATGGAATCCATAATTTCTGGTAAATATCATTTACATAACTATTAATAGACATGTTTTATTGCATGTCACATTTTATAACTACTTTTCAATTTTATCGAGGCTTACAAAAATGTATCTGTTTGTATCCGCTCTGTAATCGCGTTCATTTAAAAGTTTGTTCATTTGGCAATAAATCCATATAAAATTTATATAGCTACGACTGCCTTTTATATATTTTGTATATATTTTTCTTCAGATAGACGTGTCGAAATTCATGGAGGAATTTTTGACGTATGAATTAATAACAATGAAAATAATTGTAAGTAGAAAGTGTAACTGGACTTTAGTTATTAAAATTATATTTATAACAGTAAATTCCTTCCTTTGGGTTGAGATCCAGAATTGGATGAGTAAAACATCAAATTTGAAACGATTAATACCCGGTTTCTGAAACGACAGATATCTTATCCTTTGAATACTATAGTAATTAAACCAATCAGCTATGACTATTTTCAAAATCACCATGAAAGCGAGACTGATACTGGCAGTTGATTGGTTCGATAACTATCGAAAGGATATCCAGAAACTGGGCATTAGTCTTTATTTCTATCTTCCAATATATTGCCGAATATGACAGCATCTTCAGGTAAAACGGAAAACAGCATGCACTTAATAATATACCATCACACAATAAGTCGATTGCCGAATTCCGTTTTCCCTGAGGATGCAGCCATATTCGGCGCAATATTTGTAAGACTGAAATAAAGGCTTAATTACTTCAAATTTGATGTTTTACTCGCCCAATTCTGGACCTCAATCCAATATAAAAAATTTATCTGTTATAAATATAATTTGGAAGTAATTATATTCGTGAAATATCTAGTTACCCATATTACTAATTTCAGCGATATAACAGAGTTAAATAGGGAAAAAATTCGAAATTTGGAACTTTGGATTTCAGTTGTTTGTGCGAAATTTAAACAAAAATGGAATGCTGTTTCAAAAACAAAATCAAGATTTTTAAACGTGATGAAATATGGCTAAATTAAGACCTTCTAAAGTTAAATTTAGAAATACTGAATTCTTGATTCATTCAAAAATGTTAAGAATGATATACGGCAAAGTACGCAGTGCTTTGTTTTACTTTAAATCCACCAATAGAGATGTGATTAACAGGTTTATTTTGACATCTGATCCTGTTATATCACATCTCCAACCAACAAGCAAAAATGAGAAACAAATTATTCACAGAGATGCTTTAAATTTATTTAAACCCGAAGAGCACCATGAAGAAAGGAAGAGTAGCAGTGAAGATGGAGTTTTTTCAAATTATGAAGACAACGATTAAATAATGTTTATCATACAATTATTTGTACATATTAAAATAGCTCTAATTATGATATAAAATCATTTTTCGCATAAAAATGAATTAAGTTCCGCTAGATTTTGTAAATAACACATTATGCGACGGAGCGCCGGCGTTTTGCATAATTTTTTCGCTATACTGAGAAAATAATTGATTGACATAACAAACTATTTGTTGTTGAAACATTTTTTATCTTTTAAACTAGGGACTATGTTCTAGAAGCTTCATTAACAAAGGATACCTTACATTATCAAAATCAAGTAATTAAACTTAAAATTCGACGATACGACACTGTCGGCCACGGCTTTGAATAGTACAATCTTTTCGCTCTGTTCAATTCATAATTTCAATGTCTTTGTTATTTTGTTATTTTTCTCGAAAATTTAAAGTGTCGTGTGCTGTTCATTTTTGACCACATAGGCCTGATGAAGTCTATCATATAGGCGAAACTGGTAACCTAAAGAATAAAATTCATACATCAGGAATTGTGCATTTTAAATACCATCAATAGATGGTTTAAATTCACTGCATAACGATTTACTGTAAGCTGTATTATTTTTCAAAAACACCATAATATTTCATTACTTTCTTGTTGTGTATCATTCAGTTTATGTCATAGCTGGCAAAAATAAAAATTTCAATATAAAAGCTTAACCCCCAACGAAAAGGTGTTGCAGCATGGAAACGAAAATGTGATGTAAGCGAGGGTGACCATTTTGATATTGCATGTAATTGTTTTGTATTGAGAGTAGAAATTAATCTTGTAACATCAAAGCCAAAATGTAGTTTGTAATAGTAAAATATAATCAATAATGTAGTTGTAAGAGTAGTTTTTAATTTAGCAATGTTATTTCCACGGGATCTGTCTTTGTAAGTAAGAAAGTAAACGTCTTATAAAAACACAACCTTAAAAATCTTACATAAGATAATATCTCTGTATTTTGTCACTTTCAGACTTTTTAAAAAATGTAACTCTAGTTTCTAAGTCTATAAATCCTGAAAAAGATTCTAAATGATAATGAAGCGAGACGCGTTGATTAAAAAAAACTGTGCTAAAGGAATAACGTAGTCTTAATTTTAATTTCCTATAAGGAAAATATTGCAAAAGAACCAAAATTCCAAGAATAACATCAGAAATATACTTATAAGTATTTATTTCATTTTAACTAAATTGTCCTAGTTCTACTTATATAGTTATATAATTCGAGAGACATGTGAGTCAATTATAAGACGCATTTTACTTTTTGATAATAAGTCTATCATTTTAGGCATAACAAAAGTTAGCTTCACAGAATCCACAATACGGATATTATTATTGCTCGCAAATCTCCCCAATTTGTAAACGTTAATTAACTGTTGTTCCAGTCCGCAGACGTGTCGTTATGTTCCGTGCGTGGAAT
>JAWQRP010005701.1:0-10430 GCA_033557875.1 Quadriops clusia
ATAAAATAATAGGGAAATGTTGTAATTATTACGGGGCAGGGGTAGTAGTTAAGATGAAGAAATTATATGTAATCTATTAAAGTACAGGTAGACCTATTCTTCTTATTCTAACAATGTCTTCACCTCTCTTCCAATCTCTCCATGTAAATTTTAAAAAACTATATACTTCAAGTTTCGTTCGAAGAACGACGGGTCTGCTAGTATCCATATATAGGAACTATATTTTTTCCCTCTTACCAGAAATAACACTTGAATTGTCTATATTATATAAAAAACATTTTAGTTCTGAAAATCTATTCTTCATTTTAATTAAATCTAAAAAAATAATGACTGAAACGTAGAGAGTTAATTAACCCAGAAAACATGTTTTAAAATCGGCTCAATACAGGGTGTTTTGATGAATGTGTAACATAAAAAACGCGGCGGTGTTTGATCTTCAAAGAGGCGTCAGTTTTTATGTTACACATTCATTAGAACGCCTAGTATAACTAACAGAGACAACATTGCACCGCGCGCCTCCACCAATTGTGCAGGTATAGGGAAAATAATACGTCACCAGTCAATCTATGCCCCCAATTTAAAAAATGTTGAGGCAGTCTCTATTTCTAGCCTCTAGTCCTTTCACTATCATTGGGCGCCGGCATCCTAATTAATCAGCAGACAACTCGCCAGGGCCATGCTATTTCGAAACAAACTCGGATATCCTGCGAGACAAGCTGTGGGTATTAGGATATGGCAGTGGATATGGCATTGCTCTGATTGGTATTCATGCACACCCCCATTGTGAAGAAACGCTCCGGCTATCAAGGCGAGACGTTCATTACCTCGGTATTAACGAATAACGAACCGGTAAATGACGTAACGCGTACTCCAATTAACGATAATTAAGCAAGTTTCGGAGTGACGGAGTTCCGAGGCATTTCGGCAAAGTTCGCTCGTAACATGGCCGGTTGCATGCGTTGCTTCTACCTTGCCTATGACGTAGGCGCGTTGCACGAGACTAGACCATACAGCGAAGGCATTTAAGGATTCCTCACGAAGGTGAGGCAGGATCCGGCCAATGAACATCGGAATCGGGAGTCGAATGCAGTCTGCCCTCGTGGTTGTTGTGTATTTCTGTTGCATCACACGGCCAGCGTGCTCTCCTCAATTCTCTAAAACTCTCCTTCGCCGGTCGTTCCCGAGCCGAAGATTCAATTACAGGTGGTGAAGTGTTTGATTTTGTGAAGATGTGCGCCCTCAAGGAAACAGATAAGCGTGTGTGGCATTTCAGTTCGCTCGATTGTTTGTCAACAAGGATCTCCGTTCACCCAGGATCATGGGACACGTATGTGGAAGACGTGAATGTTGATTATAAACGACGACGTCGTGCTACACTGTAAGCACATTTAATAAACATAAGCTTTAGATGTAGTGCTTAATGGAAAACTATTTGCACAAGGGTGGCGCTTTAACCTCTCTCCCTTTTAAGCACAGAATAAGCGATCCATATATCATGTAGATGTAAAGAAAACACATAAAAATTAAATTACGGATAGCGGAATACCGAAAAGAACCATATAAAATATTTAGAAAGACCGAATCTGATCGATGACTAAGAGTTGGAAGTTTTTCCACCAAATCGCATCGGCGAGGGTTGGGACCCCTATTTCCCCTAACATCCTTCGGACAAATCTCTTACTCACTTGAAGCCCAGAGAATTTTCTTTCCCTTTCTTCGCAGAAACTACTTCCTTGTTCTCTTAATAAAATATAAAGTTTCAATCATTCGCAGGCAGTAAAATAAACGAAGTAAAATAAACACTGCCTCCATCAAAATCGTAACCCCACTTTACTTTTTAAAAATAAGGCCCACGTGTACGCACGACCGTATGAAGATGTAAAGGACTAAAGGGTTGTATAAATATTGTCAGAGTAAATTTTAACCGTCCTTTTAATTACCCAAAATATTGTGCAAATACTGGAATTACAAAACGCTTTGAACTTAATACATATAAAAAGTATTACTTCCAAAAATATGCGCGCAAAGCCCCTTGATATACTCCATAAAAGAATTCCTTAACTCTTAAAGAAGTTATTGCCAATATATATATTTTCGGTGCCAAACCGATATTTCAGAATTACCTGAGCGAAACATCCTCATATGCGCTGCACAAAATAGACGCAACAAAAGTGAAAAATAGATTATTGGGGAAAAGTGGTTTATTGGATACTCAACTGAATTTCACCCTCGTGAAATGTGATAGTAACGGAAGTGCAGCACAAGGAAATATGTACCAACTTACCGAAATTGATTTATCTCTATTTGTTGGAAATGAAACGTATTGACGTACCCGTTGTCACCCCGTTTCATTAATTGAGAAAATTTAATACAATCCGACTAAAAACACACATCAATATTTGTTAATTACTTAAAAACACACCCAGTAACAATGCACGTACCTATCTATCAAGGTTTCAAATGATGTCCACTTGAAATATATCTGGATGTATTTATAGAAAACACGTAATGAAACTGGAAAATGAAACATGTGGTCAGCTACAGTGATAGATGTATTTTTAAATTTCAATACAAAACGATTGTCTGAGCGATAACTACAAAGCTATCAGGTAGAATAAAATACATGTAAAATGAATTTTTTGCATGGTCTGGGCTCAGACATTTAAATTTCGCAATTAATATCGTCTTTATTCCAATTAACTTTTGTACTGTTTCGATCTGGCCCCAGAGGAACGGTTTGTGCTCCTACACCTAAATAAGTCAACAAGTATTCAAATTTATGCATAACTTAATTCACCCGAATTATCATAAGTAAACTTTTACCCTTATAATAATAAATTTCGCATAAAAAACTGTTAGAAACATCCCATACGCTTAGGCGGTGGAACTTTGTTGAACGACCAAGACATTTTCATTAGTGGAAACGGCTAAAGTGCTCCTCGGAGGTTGTGGAATTGATTTATTAGATTTAAGATATAAAGTTCCGACATTTTTCTCGTCTTTAATTACTGGAGAAGAGCAAATTAGTTCGGAATCCAAACTTGGTCATACAGTCTCAGTGCTAAACTAATTAAAGACCGTTGAACTAATTAAACGCACATCCTGTTTTGTTGATTTCATTTTGTAAAAGCGAGGTGAATAGTATAGGTAATACTACATGAGATAACAGCATAGGAAAATGTGAAAAACCAACTGAAACATTGAGAGCATAAATCGTGTGCAAGATTATCAAACTCGTGCTCATTTGGCCTGCATCACCTATCTACCCTTTTAAGGGCGATGATCTCACAAAACTGAAAGCACAGTCAAGTGGATGATATGAAAACACCTCTCTTCAGCAACGCGCTACCAGCAAACCTGCCGCCAGAGTTGCTGCGCAAGGGTAGTTACAGTATTGATTGTATTGTTACAGTTGTTTTACTAACTTAACTTGAATTTTAATACCTCTCCCTCGGTATCTCGTAAAATAGGAAATAATTGAAGATGCCAGAAATGACCATTTGACACGGGAGACAACCATTACCTTTCTATAAATAGACTATCCACCCGTGAAACGAATAAATAGAATGTATTTATAAAACACGAGGGTCGCAATACGCTCCCTTGTATTTTATTCATCCCCCAAAAAATACGTTCCACAATCATGGCCATAAATCGAATTACTCGCAAGTGCGTATATTCTAAATTTCATAAATTTCCTTTAAATCCCCTTAATATAGATTTAATGTAGGCATATAACTATATTTTACTGATAAGCGCGAACCTGCATTATTAAAATGAAAACCCAATTTTCAAATGGCCCGCCCATAATTTATTTCCTCACGAAGCTTTTGTATAACTTTCGTATAATTAATCTCGCGATAATATCATAATACGCTTATGCTCCGCAAATGAGAAACGGTCAAAGGTTGAGTTTAGGCCAAAATGTACTCCGCTGACTTACAAGAAACCCTCTTCGGTGAGGAGAAGTTTGCTTAAGCGGATAAAGAAATTTGCAAAGGCTGTCGATGTAATCCAGAAAAAGCGTCCTGAAATTATTGATTGTGGCATCAATTTTCCTGTGTATCTTCCCCTTATCACTGCGGAAAGTATCGAATTCTTAAAAACTCTTACAGGTAGTTGGTGTACTTTGTCGGGTTTTAGAGCTCATTCTGGTTTGTTTCTTTACTTTCATCATTATGTTTAATCAAACGGAAAATATTTTCTCTGTCATTATTCCTCTATTGTGCTCCTATTTATAAAAGTAATTAAAGTATATTATAATAGACTTTTTCTGCAAAAAGTCAATTACAACTGCGACTGGAATTGCATCTGAGAATTGGAATTCCCAGGAAAAAGTGATAATTCCAGCGAAACCGCTCTACTCGGGGCGATACAAATGATTGATTGGAATTGAAATTCTAGAGCAAAGGGCCGATTCATTTGATTACAAAAAAAGGAAAGTTGTTGGGCTAGAGAGGATTCGCTGGATACTATCGACACTAAAGGAATATATATGTACGTTGTTATAGGATATTTCTGATGAAAATTATCTACGAGTTCAGTTAAAATGAAAATGTATTGCATATATCATTTTGTGTTTCTCAAAGTGTGAAATGTTTTGTAGATAAAACTAGATTCTTGTTTATTAGTGTGCCTTATCTAGAAATAGCACGCTGCATTGTTTCACGTATGGTTTTATATGCACACAAAAATTATAATATGCTACTTACAAAGTGTTCAAGCCTTGGGGTTTTCTAAACTCTAATGCGGAGAAATTTAAACAAAGCGCACATAAATTGAAAGAGGTAAAGGCTTCTGTGGAGGAGAGTAAATATTAAGCTCCGAAAAGTAGATGGTCTTTCTTTCGCAGAAATGAAAGACTGAAATGTTATTCACATAGGGTTGCTTTCTGGCGAATTCTTATCCAAGAGATTGATGCTTCGGGGCATGTGCATTGTGATCTCCCGCATCAATATGACCCACAATATCGAATGCTTTCCCGCAAAATTTTCAATTTTCTCTGTTGAAATAAATCTGCTCAATGAGATGTGAAAGATTAAGTTGAGGATTTGTGCACATAGGGAATGATTAGGTTGAGTCGTAGAATTTCTTATAGGAAATGGTAATTCGATTTCCTTAATTTATTATATCTTTTATTTACCTAAGATGGAGTGTACGTGCCTAAGAAAGGTCTCGACAGTCTCTCAAGGATAACTGCAAAGTAGATGCCATATTTTATCCTTCACGACCAAATTTAACGTGAATAGAAACATATCCAACATAACAATTGTACGATACCGTATATACCTGTCAGGTAACAACCGAAACCCATGTAACGGGAGCGCTAACTTGCTCAAATGTAATATGCTGTTACGAGTTTATGATCTAATTTCTCTGATGCCATCTCTGTCGTGGAAGCGGCAGAAGGTATGCTACATTGAATTTTCCACCTTGACCCTTTTGCAAGTGGGCCGAAAAGCTTTTACGGAAGATTTACATGCAGGAGTCGTAAAACTAGTGATAACTTTGGAGCGTTAACTCTATTATTACACGTGCTCGTACATGCAGTAAAGTCACGCAAATTTATGTTTAGCAGCACTCGTATCGAACTCGCGTAAAAAATTTATAGCCCCAGCGGAATTAACTATTAGATAGTATAGATATTAGCATGTAAATATTGCATTAACAGTAATTGGAAAAGGTGGTGGGAAAGCACTTAGTTATAAAATATCTTAAGTCCTGGCATGTAGACCCAATCGGCCACAAATCAATTCCGGCCACAAATTGCCTCAAATTAACTTTTTATTGTTCAAAGGGAGAAGTGATCCACAAAAAAGCTATTATCGTGAGTTCGTGTTTTGAAATATGGCCCGACGTGGATAGGAAAACGATTCCGAACGTAGTTAACAAAGGGGTCTCACCTCCTTCCTCACAGCTGGATGAGGCCGACTTCTTTACGTGCACGCTGGTATCCACTTTTTTTACTCCAAACCAGGTTCGCTTACAACAATAATTTATTTAATGTTCTTGCGCCGCAAATTGCTCCTTACTTTGCTTTAAGCGGATTAATGAGCTAATGCACTTAATTTGCAAAAACTTGGCAGAAAAATTTACTGTAATCCGGTAATCCGATTAAGCGCAAGTAAAGCAAACGGACACTTCAAAAGTACTCATTATAATGTAAATATTGCTAAGTTACTAGTAATTAAAATTCGGGGGGGTGTCAGATATTTTATTATGGAAGGAATAATATGAGTATTAGTTTAGTTTTTAAATCCTTATATATTAAGAACAATATAATAAGTTATTTAATAAATGTTAGTAAGTTTTAAGGGCTGTGTTTTACAACGGACTTAATCCAATGAACAATATTTTAGGATAAACATATTATGCAACCTATTATTTGTTTAAATTAAATAGGCAGATATCATTGAGTACTTTAAACTTCTTTTACCATTATTTCACATTTTATATCTTCGCATTGATATCTGAATTCCGTTGAAGAAAAGATAAGATGGGTGAACTTATGTTGATTATATTAACGACAATAAAATTAGTTCTGAACTTTAAATTGTCCGGAGTAGAATAAATTAATTATAACGACTACACTTTAACACAAAATTATTTTAATTTTAATATAGGTAGGCACTAAATTAAATTTTATGTTATTAAATTTATAATTCCTTAACATCAGTGGAATGTGTTGTAATTGATTTATTACCTAAATGTGGGAGTTAAGATAACTATTAGGAGTATTATTAGATCTAAAGCACTTTATTATGTTCACGTAGAAGTGTAATTAAAGTTAAAATGTACACCCTTTAGGAAGCCACAGAGAAGTGGCGAAACAACTTTAGGTACTAAAAATAATTTAAATTGTATCAGAACCTATCATTCCCAAGAAGATTAATTAAGTTTTCATACAAAGGCTCAAGAGAGAAACGAAAAATAGTCGATAGTTAACATCAACAAACTCATTATTCCCAAAATAGTTTTAATATGTGCGCCCACAAGGTGTTAATTTATAAGGATTTTGTGTGCATTGAACGCTTAGTTAAGCAACTGAATTAATGGACGTTTCGCAAATCCAAAGACAAATACGCTCGTCCCACGTGAAGCAGATGTGCAATTACGTCTTATTGAGAGAACATAATATTTGGGCTCTTGAGGGGTCATTCTCATCTGACCGCGTGTACAACCTAATGCATCTACAAATTCTACATAGTTACCACTATTATTTCTCTGTGGCATCTGTGCGTGGTTGTAGAGACTTAGCCTCCTCAGACGAGCTGACAGTCGAGGATGATAGATGAAGATGGATAAGCGCTCGTCCGAACGTATCCAATGCGGCTAAATTATATATTTAATCTAATAATGGATTTTGCATGACATTACTATACTGAACATGTTATGCTATCAAACCGGCGAACTGTAGGTATATTGGATGTCCAAACATGTATCGTGAAATTTTTCATAACGATACCTATAGGTACAGAGAATTTTGAAATACGTACGCTACAGTCCATCAATAGCAAATTGTACCTAATCAGCTAATTGTGTTACATAGTTAATAACGCTTCACCTCTATTCCTCCTATTTATCAATACCTTTTCTGTACTTCCCCCAGCACAAAGAAAGCTCCTACAAGCAAGTACCTTTAGAACATCCTTCTCTACACGACCCTTTATGCACGAGGTTTAAACCCGATGCTAATGTGACGTTAACGTAAACCACGCCTAATGTCCCACTATAGCCTTAGAATACGAGCGAAGCCTTATTCTCTCCGTGGAACGTTAAATTGCCTGTTTTTTCTTATTAAGCAAAGCAGTACTGCAAAATATTCCCCATTTTGAAATTCAGATTCAGGTGAATATTTGGATAGCGCCGCATTTCGAGCAGAGCGGGAATTTTCATTAAGTGAATTCCGTTATTTATGACTGTTATATCATATTATGCGATTTTACATTAGAAACCTTGTATACACGTTTATAACCAAATGATAAAATGTATCTACCCATACTGATTTATTAACTTCGAAATTAAATACGCCCGGCAGAAAGTATAATTATGAAATCAGAGTATTAATGCGAGCACAAAGCAAATAAATATAACGCGCCTCCGGTTTTAAGAATTTAATATCTGTGCCTTAGCTTTGTGAACATATCATTTCCCAAAGAATTTCCACTTACCTCGGAAAGCTTTGTTCGGCGCGGTGCATCCTTCATGTGAACTTAAGCTTGAAGATGTGCATTCAAAATACTGCAAAACCCAACAGTGCTGTGGAAAAATAAATCCAATATTCAATTCGGATTCGCGCCGACTTGGTTTCTATTTAAAAATCAGACATTTTCTTGCGCCTACCACCGAATATTGCTTCTTTTACATCAGTCAAAGTGCAAACATTTATTTCCGTAAGCTTCACACATATCCTCAATAAGTTTCCATTTTACTTTAAGTTAATTTATGTAAAAGCTCCAATTTGCTAATGAAATTCTAGGTTCCTGGATTTCCACAAAAAAAAATCGTATATCTGAGAGACATTCACGTGAGTAGACCAACGTCAGGCCCAAATATTTAATTGTCCTGACTACAGGCACATGTAACCCTAGTAGGGCAACTGGCCCTTGAGGGCAAGACCTTCGTCTAGAGAACATGAGCGCTGATTTATCGATGGAAATGTCCTAACCATTATTAAATAACCAAGAGTTGAAATTTACCATAATAGAGCTGTCGAGATTAGGACATTTACAATTATGTTAGGGAGGGTGTCGATATTAAAATAAATTATGTGAACAGCTTCTAACCGTTTTTTTGTGAATCGGATGATTTGATTGATGCGCTAAAGCCCAAGTATACTTAGAAAGAAAAGTTCTCTCTGTTTTACAATTTGGCTTTAGAAGTAATTAAATAAATAAGGGATGTAATTATAAAATTAATAGAAAACGTGACTATAAATATAGATAAATCAGAGCCTGGTAGTTTTTTTCGATTTTACTAGATCATTCGATACCGTGTAGTAACCACTAATTATTTGAAAGACGGTAAACATTCACAGTTACATAGAAAAATAGCTATTAAAATGAAGTAAAAAAAATGTTGTCAATATTATTAACTTTAAATTCAAATAAAACTAAATATTTCACATAATCCTGAATAAATTTAAATATTATCGAACTTTGACGAATCATAGCTGCGAGATATATGAAAACTTGTAGACACAGGTTGGTAATAACTCTTAAATTAATATTATTAATGTAGTAATGTTTATAAAGAAGTCGGTAACTGATTTAAATAGATGTGAGTGATTTAATTATTCTTAGGGTAGTATATATCTTTTGTATACAGGATGACCTTTTTTCAAGTTGCCAGTGGGCGGAGACTCAATTCTCACGATCACCAACGCGATTGGCACATTATAGAAGACGAGTGATCATGTTGGCGATCCTGAGAAGTGTGTTTCCACCTCTGGCAACTTGAAAAAAGATCATCCTGTATATTGTCGGTTAACCCCGTCGCTGTAGGGAGCAAGTTGTTATGAGATTATATTGCAAGAGTAAGGAAAACGTCACAACCACAAATTGTCCTCAATTTTTATGTGGCGCCAAAGAACTAATTTTCTTTTTATATCATCCAGTGGGTGCTTCCATAAATTTATTCTAATATTGTGTTTTATTACGTATAAATTGGATTCTTTTGATGTTGTGAACTAAATTTTTCTTTCTCTCTTTCGTATATCAACACTGTAGAAAATAATCTACATAGATATATTAAATAATAAAAACATTTACTCGCAAGATTATTCTTAAATTTACTTTATAATTTGGGTTAATGCCACATAAACTACTGTTTTTAATTGCGTAATAATTTTGGGTAAAACTGTAGAAGACAATTACATATATCAAAGAGAGTAAACAAGGCTACCTGCATCTCTCAATCGCCTTCTTTTGCTCGTTTGTCCGGCGCAACGCGAAGAAAACACGTTGAGGTGATAGTTAAGTGGCGCCCGCCGAATAGAATTTCTGCTGGCGAAGACGATTAGTCTATTTACGCCGAACGGTCGACGACTTGGATGCTGGATATGGTTCAGCGAAAGAGCACTCACCTGTTGTCGTGCTCAGATTAGTGCCAAGTTACCTGAGCTCGATCCAATGATGGAAGACATGCGAGCACCTCATAAGTCTTCCCTCGAAAGGTCATCATTAAATACTACAACTGTATCATTTTACAAGTGGCCGGCTCCTCGATGCAACTTCGAATTATATAACTGTAATCACCATTAAAAGCTGGGCTCAATTTTAGAGTAATGATGATGCTAAGAACCGAGAAACAAAAGGATTAAAAATCGAGTAGAAAGATTATTTTAACGAGCAACGTTTTGAATAACACAAATATAAATTCTTCATATATATATACTGTGACGGATGAGGGGGGGGGGGGCTCGCTGCTGT
>JAWQRP010005702.1:0-10429 GCA_033557875.1 Quadriops clusia
AAGACATTTTTATAAAACTTCTGGTTTATTAATTTGTCGAGAAAACGTTTTCTCAGCAATTATATAACTTTTTGTATTACTTTAATATAATAAGATTGCTTTATAAACTGCGCCTATTTGGGGTGTATAAGCGTTTTATAAGGGTGGAATAAACGTTTTCAAGACATTTTTATAAAACTTCTGGTTTATTAAATTGTCTAGAAAACGTTTTCTCAGCTATTATATAACTATTTGTGCTACTTGGGTTAACTCCAAAATCGACAAACTATTCTTATGTTAAATAACAGAAAAATAATTTCAAATGCATTACTTGCAATATAGGACTATTAAGTACATTTGGCGGAGGCGCACGGTTCATTTATGTACACTAACGATTAGATTATTCAATTTTATACTTGAAGCAGTGAGTATAGGATTTGGGTAGAGTAGAAACCTTATGGGAAATAGTGTAAGATCAGTTGACAGATAGCCCCGCTCATTCCCTTACCTCCTTCCCCCTCACTTATGACATTTCGACAAGTGTCAGACGGATCGTAAAGCGGCCCTCACACGATCAGTAATACTGACAGTACTCGATACTATAGTATTTTGCCAGTATTTTGTCAATATTTTGGAATTTATCTGAAAGTATTATCATTATAATTCTTATAAAGAAACAATTCAATGCAGTAAAAATCATTGGGCATTCTAAAAATGAAATTTCCCAAAACCTTAAATGACGTCTGGAAAATCTTTGTCCATTCTTTTTCGAAGACAATACGACAACAATGCCGTTTGGTTGATCGGGTTAGTCAAGTAATACAAAGATTTGTGAATTTTGCCAAACATTTAGATTTGAAAGTCGATAAAGATGATGTGTGCAAGCTGTTGGATTCATGCAGTCAGGAATTGACGATCGACGAGCTCATACAAATCCGCAAGCAAAACGTTGAAAAGCAGATGATAATTGTAATATTGATATAGAAGTGCTCAGCTTAATCGATAAAGGCATAGACATATATGAAAGTACAATACAGGTATCAACCAAGAAATAAAAAATATTGGCATACTACTACGTAAAAAACAGACATTATCTCGTTAGACGATTTTGTTACATTTTATAGAGCCATCTAAATAACTCTTTAATAATTAACATATATTTTGCTTAGAAACTTAAAACACCTTACTTTCTAATTAAACCTATTTTACAGGTATATACCTACACACTTACACTGTATATTTACAAATCTACTACGAGTTAAATTTACACAATTATTTATTTATTGTGCATATTGTATATACATAATAGCAAAATCACTTGAAATCGATCAAAGGACTTTCTCCATTGTTTCGACATCTATTTTCTTCCATATACCATCGGCAGTATTTCTAAAATGTTAGCACCCTTTCTATACAATATGAACACATTTATAAACAAACGTAATGCGAAGTTTTATTATGTTATATGAAAAGTTTTTATGAGCCGCCTATTGGATGTTTTCCATTACTCCGACGGTGATCAGAATTGCAGACCATATCCTAGTTTATGAGCCCCGTTCGGGCTGTATATTGCTGCAGAGAACATTATAAAATGTAAAAACTACCAACATTGTATTTTTTGTTGACTGATAGCTTCGTAGTCGGGCTCCGACATTTTTATTGAGTATAACTGAGGCAATAAAATATTTCTATAAAAGATTTCAAAAGTATACTAAAGGTAGATTTCTAATTTCGTGTATTACCCTTTTCGGATGTTCGTTGAACAAATATTTCATAGCAGTGGAGATATTAAGTTTGCGAGTTGTTTCTTTCATATTTTATTTCTCCTCGGTTTCCCTGCTAACTAGACTTTATTTAAATAAATGTTTCTTTGGCAAAATAAATTAAAATACTTTCAAGTTCTCTCCCGTTTTGTTCTACGTATTTTAACTGCTATTACTTCTATAACTACAGCGTTCAATGTGCCAAGTTTTTTCGGATTCCTTTTTTTACCGGTACCTTAAAGGAATTGTTATTGAATTTCTGTGTTAAGTTACGGCTGTGCTAAGTTCTAAGGTAAATATTTCCAGAGCTCGGCCAACGCCCTCTCGCGTCTGCCGGCTACAACTCTTTCCAAGAGCTTTTGTACTTTTTATATTGTTACAGCTCTCCGATAAAAGAACTGAAATAATCTAATTTACACATTTGAATTTCTTACGCGAGACTTTACATTTATATAACCAAAATGGATGGGAATGTTCTTTTGTCATTCTCTTTTAAATTTTATTTCATCGAAGTGGGGTTCTCTTTATTCGATTTAATATTATATTTTCTTATAACTTCGGGCTATGCTGCCTCAATTTGCAAATTAATTTATACATTTACAAGCAGGCAGGCATTGGAGAGGTATTATAAGTGCTTATTGAATTTTCACTTGCGCTAAAAGTTGTAAGTAATGAATTCAATTATTAAATATTCGTCATTATTCAATATAATTGATAATCGATCAACTTTTGTGAAAATGATATTTAAAAATAGTAATAAAGATGTTAATTTTTTTCTACAATAACATTTACATATACGTACGTGAATTTAATTACAACAACTACAAATACTAAGCTCAGTATTGGAAATGACAGGAATAATAGGTATATCGTTTTCAGCGTGCATATATTATTATACATTTAACAAAACATAAAATTGTTTTGATTTTATACAAAATATACGGTAATTGTAAGAAATAATCAACTTTTGTGAAAATGATATTTAAAAATAGTAATAAAGATATTCATTTTTTTCTACAATAACATTTACATATACGTACGTGAATTTAATTACAACAACTACAAGTACTAAGCTCAGTATTGGAAATGACAGGAATAATAGGTATATCGTTTTCAGCGTGCATATGTTATTATATATTTAACAAAACATAAAATTGTTTTGATTTTATACAAAATATACGGCAATTGTAAGAAATAATATTTACGGATGTTTGAAAATAATAAATATAAAGTTAGATTGAATTCTCTCATTGGCGAAAAGTCTCTGTTCAAAGAAGGAGGGAAAGCAAAGGATCGTGAGCTATCTAGAAAGTAAAATGTCTAAGGTGTCGGTTTAAAGCGGATGTAATGCTCGCTCCTCAATGCTTCTCGTTCAGGAAGTGCTCTTTACTTGGATCACAGCAAGCGGAATGAGAGACCTCAGCTACACCGAGTTTTACTTTCAATACTCCCGTTTTTCATGAGATTGTGGGGCTTAAATCGGCGGAACTGCTGTTTGTATCTTCAGCCGTTTTCTACTGCCTTGTTTCATTGGTGCCATTGATAGGTATGGTTTATTTAACAATCACTTCATTGTGTTTACTTCAGTGGCCAAATTTCCGCCGAACTTTTACACGTAATGCAACAAATCTATTTTTATCTATTACGCTAACGGAAGAAAAATCAAGTAACAATATTGGCAATATGAAACTAAAAATATATTTCTAATATGTAACATATAAGCACATGTAAAGTAACACGCGGAAAGTAAAGAAAGTATGTTAAATGTCTATAACAGAACGAATTCTAGAAATAAATCATTACATTACAAATTAATGCAACATAGCGATGTAATATAGCTGATGTAATATAAGGATCGAAGAACTGATATTGCGTTTCATATTTTGTTAATACAAATAATATGTATATAAAGCCGTTAGCCCAATAAAGTAAATTAAATGTTGTTTAAAAAGGTTCATTTATAAAATAATATCAAGCTAATTACTTAGAAATTAAATATGTGCGTTATATTTCATAATTTTCATTAAAGATTGGTATCGCATTAATAATAGGTCGGGAATTGGGTGTGGTACTCCGAAGGCAGGGGGTATAAATATAATACATTTGATAAATGATGAGATAAGCAGACGCATTAAAATTACAAATGGTTGTATTTATTATTTCTTTTTATAATAAAAAGTATCTAAGGAAAGAATGAATTTGGATATTTTGTTATAAATTATCATCTTTATTGCGCCGTAAACCCTAATCCAAAATTTATTGCGAGGAATATTAAATTATTTTGTTGGAATGGGGGATAATAAATATAAGATATTAAAGTTAAAGACGCGAACGTTTTATCTTCGTATATTTTTATTTTATAAGAAAGACGATATTCATCGTTCAACATCCGCACATAAAGTTAAGCTATTAAAGATACAAGTTTATAATCTTTCCATTTTATATTGCTTCTAATAGCTTTACTTGCCCGCTTGTTATTTTCGGAACTTTTTATTGCACTAATTTTGCTAATATCAAACAAACTAAAACTGACTTTTTATATAAATATTGCCATATTGTTGCAACCATAAATTTTCAGATATAAACTATGTTAACGAAATTGTTAGTATCTTGAACATCCAGTGAAATTTATTTTAATCAAATTATTCTTTCGTATACTTTTTATAAAATACACAACTTGTTTTTTGTTTTTATTTTATAACAATAGAAACATACCCTTTACACTTTGAAATTTGAATTCATATTTCTATTATCTAGAGAGTCTTACGCGTCCTACATCAGTACTGCCGTCTGACATTCCTCTTTGTATCCATTCCTCTAAGAAATACCCTAAATCTCCCACCGCTTGTCTTTTTCACACGATGTGATGGTATTTGGCTACCAACGTCCTCTACGCATAGACACTTGTTGGTAAGTTGTAAGCTGCGCTTTAGCTTGCTGACTCGACCCTTCTGAGCTCTTTACTATTCCAGGTTTTGACTGTCTCGTTGGACTGGGAAGCTTTTCAGTGTATAAATAGAAACGCTATCGTGTTTAAGGTGTGTATTTGAATATTATCTTCTATCACGAATGTGCTATTTTTTATTAATTGAAAAGGCTGATTTTATTGCGTGCTTCCGAAACTCTAATGTTCGATTTTAATTATTTTCTTGCATAATGGTAATTAAATTCTACGTTTTTTTGTTCTAAACTTCACCTACGAAATAGCGCTCCGACGCTATTTGACAAATTAGAATTTAGGAGTTTTATGCGTATGCATTAATGTAATGAAAATTTTACCCAGTCAATGCCTTATAGTAAGCGATCTGAGACTACTTGAAACGTGGATGATCAGCATAAGCGCTTGAATTAGAACTAAATATTGCACTGCAAATTAACAACTCATTAGATTTTTTAATAACTAAGATACCATAAGTAGGTAATAGGTGGAAAATATAAATATAATTCATTTTTATATTTAACCTTTTTCATACATCATATGCTTCAATAAGAAGTAAAGTTGTGCTAAAATATGTAAAATAAAATGAAAATTCCAAACGGACTACCCAGAAACTGCGCTTCAGAAAAATAGAAGTACTGAAAAATGAATCAATAATAGAAAGTCCGACCTCACCGGGCATAAAAGCAATTATTTGAAATCCGACTAAAATAAAAAGCAATAAGTTAATATCGGCGTATTCCAATTTAGTTTAATTCGTTCGAAATGAAGAAAAAGTATTTATGTGGATAGGTTGAGATATTATATTATATTCGGAGTACGGCAAGAGCCGTGCTTCGAGCTTTTGATTTAATTTAATCTGTGGAGAAATATTAGTTTTCTCAGGAAGGTTTTCTCCGTTTGGAGTAATAGCGTGGTAGATAACCGCGTGTAATATTTATGGCTCGAAGTAAAGCATTAGACTTAATATATTTATATTGTTATTTATAGTGTTTTCTTGGAAATTACGTCGAGGGGGGAGAAAAGAGGAATATAGCGCTCGCGTGCTAAAGCTGAACCGGACGCTGAAATTCTCGCCTTTCTACATCGAGCAAATAAAGCCCCAGCCACCATTATTCCATTTATAGACATTAACAGTGGTTTAACAGTCGAATTTAATTTAAATATATTCCATGTCTTAAAACCCATCTTCGGGCAACTTAGGCCGTTATCAATTTTCATCAAAAGCTCTTAATGAAAAATTGAAGCAGTTAAAAGTTTTATGGAACAAATTTCCTGGAGGATTACCATATTTTAAAAATTACGCAATAAAGTTGATCATGCAACTAAATAATGTAATTATAAATGGCAGCCACTTTTTAGGAAAGAAAATTGCAAAGTTCAGAGAACTATCTGTGATTGATTTACTCTATGCAAAATAGCGTAAAGGTAAAATTTTAAATTTGAACCGTTTCAATGGCATTTAACTGCAGCAATAGCGCTTATAAAATAAAAAAAAGTCAGAATATATTTCATAAATTTTGCTCAAGGGATATGACCCTAAAATACTAATATTTCTCCATTCCCGGGAATATTCTGTGAAGCAGGTTGAAGGTAGAGATGTAAAAAAAAGGTGGAAAACTTTAGATGCGCGCGAAAAAATTTACGCAGACTTTTTAGTAGACATCGATTTTTCATTTCCTTAAAATATGTAGATTTGCCGACGGCGCAGTTTTAAATATTACTCATAGCAAAAAGCTATTTCGTAAATAGGTTAGATTTTATGTATTTTGAGGCAAAAAGAGAACGAAAACAAAATACGAATTTGCATATTTAAAATGTAGAGATTACCAGAAAAATATAAAATAAGAGGCCGCACATTTCATACGGAAATGTCGTCTATAAAAGAACGACGCCGACCATCGCTGCGAATCCTTGCGCTATATTTTATCTAATATATTACAATAAACTTAAGCTTTAAAGACTTCTTTTACATAATTTATAAATAAACATTCATAATGTATATTATATGCCGGGCGGAGTATAATGATATGCAAATTGTGACGTCAGAGACAAAAATTTAAATTTTAATGCGCTTAGTTTAGATATTATCCTTAACAATTCGCATTAACTACTTTCAGGGCAATATTGATCTGTCCCTACTTAAAATTCATACATAAAAGTATAAGTCAGTAATGATGGAGCCTTTTTCATTTTTATTCAAAATGCAAAATAAATGAATAGGGCGATGGTTGCGTTCAAAATATGTTACAAACGCGGTTTTATTTTGCATTAGCTTGGTAAAAGTTTTAGGAAAAATTCTTAGATTATAAGTATGAAAAGGATATACTTATGAGTTTTTCTTTAAGGTCCTAGATCATAGTTCATATTGTCCGTATTATCAAATAAATACTTGAGCATGCATGTCCCAAATATAAATATCTTATTTAGGATATCAATTTTGCATAGTTTCATAATGTTTGATAACATAACTCCAATTTTTCATTTAAGTCCTGTCCTACATGTGTACATCCGTGTATTATGTAATATGTTGCTTTATTCAACATCAATTTGTTTATACATCATAGGCCGATTACTGATTCAGAAATTCGCCAAATGAATCTTGCACGCACTTTTTGTGCCTGCTTGTTCACCGTATAAGCGAACTACATTTTTGCAGTTAAGGCTTAAAATGTCATATTTGACATGGGCAGCAGGAAGAACTGTACATTTACTAATGTAATAATAAAAAAACACATGTAGTCCACTAATGTATAGCTTCTTTATGTGTACATGGTAAATTTGTTCTGTGTATATGGTTATTTATGTTACTACAAAAGAATTATCTAACTATTTCAGCATAATAGTAATTGATAACAATTTCTCTTTTACAATAACAATTTCATCTAATTATCATTATTACTTGGAGTATGTAGGTCTTACAGAACATATATTATGTACAGTTATTAGGTAAACCTTTATGAACCTAACAAAGCATGCCTATATATATAGCTTAATGGCAATATAGGTACATTTTCTGTTGAAAAATCGATTACCCCAGATAATTGCACGTGAGAAAACATCGAATGACATTTCGCGCATAACCAGTATTTTATTCGAAAAGCTTTATCTTCGCAACAATTTTCCAATGGAATACGATAAATACACACCTATACACCCCAGACTAATTTCAACCCTTCCATATCGAACATACCGAATTTAAATTCACAATAAATACAACGCAAGAGTTATTTCGTTAACGAGATTTTTAAATTTACGCATGGGCCGGGTTTGATTAATGAGAGACGAAATAATGAAACTCTTCGATCAGGATTTGTGATAACACTTGCACGTCATGAATTGTGTACGGAATAAAATACTGCTTAACCAGCTGTAGATTGAATACGAACGAGAACGCCGAACGCTATTTTTATTCTTTTCAGTTCCCCTCATTTCACCACACTACGAGCCGAGTAAACCAACTGGATACAAATATTTTGAATTACTTGTATTTAATTTAAATAGAAATATAAATCACAAAACTCAATTACATTTGCTGCCAAAAATGTAAATATTTACATCCCTTGCTTTTAATGGTTTTTTAATGATTAAGTAAATAAGTTCATTAAATTAATTTATTCGACCGAGTGTATAAAAACAAAATGTACTTTTAATAAGTTGCAAAAAGAAACTTAATACTTTGTTTATAATCAACATGGAATAAATGTGCTAATACTTAGCTCCTAGAAATGTAAATTAAAAATAGTTTCATTTTACATCAAAAATGACTATTTTCTGTACTTTATTTTATGTTAAAATTGTCCCGCACTTGTAAAGTATTTGGTTTCCAATTATTAGTAGGTACATGAAATGTGGTTATGTAGAAAAATATGTACTTGAAAGAAATCATTTAATTGTATTAATTATGCATATTGCTTGCAGCTATTCGTTTCATCTCAAGACACACCCCTAGAATAATAAGAATAAATATGGCAAGGGGAATAACAATGCCATTTATCCAAATAGCTTCGAGCTTTCCATTTCTTTAATTTTATGCGCGTTCGGCCATCACGCGTTTTCACGATAATTCAGAAATGAATCAAATATGCAAATAATAGATCTTGGATAAAGTCATGTTTAATTTATGAAAGCAATATTTACTTTACTTGATTATTTTCACAAGAGATGTACGATGAGCAAAAAAATAACGATCCAGAAACACGAAATTCGGCTATATAACTACATTAGGCAATCGGAATATTTAAAGCGACCGAGTGTGTAGCCATGTTTATGTAATAAATTAAAGCAAAGGGTAGTTTTCAGGGCACAGGGCACAATAATTACTAATTATTAGTTAAATTGCGTGCTGTTTGTAATTATTCCCCCAAGTCAAAAATCGGGTTGCGATATATAGTAGGTAGAGCGATGATTATATTCTCCCATTTCATATTGCCTCCGATATTTCCACCGCCGCCATTTTGTGTTTTTAATTAAAACACTTTTTAATTTTTAAGATCTTCAGAGGTTTTTGTATTGGTTTCATTACCAATACTTGCAGCGAAATTTTCGTATCTTTAGAGGCGATCTAAAATATACAAGTACCTGTAATCCGGAAAGTTTGAGAGAACTTTTTATAAACTTTAAGAATTTCTGAAATCAAACTGCGTATATTTATTACAATTTAACATTTCTGCAGGCTTCCGAAGTTGTTTCTTAATACTTTCTTTTAATATGTTCCTTTATTCTTAGCTGTGTTAAATTGAATTTTTCTTGCTGCAATTTAAAAAGGCATTTAATATTCTTATGAATGAGGTAGTTCGTGGAGTGGAGAAAGGCGTAGCTTTTTTCGAATGCAATTCTTTTCTGTGATATTTGCAACAAACAAAAACCTCGAGTACCTACCGTTATTACGCCAGGTATGCTACTAATAGGTTGAAGTTTGTGAATAACGAACGGCAGAGCCGTCTTATAGACACGAATATGCAAAACGCATAATATCAGTTTAAATGCGTAAAAGGAATAATTAGTTGGTAAGTGGGCATGTGTGAGTAACACCAGGGCGCAGATTGTATACATGTATTGTGTGCTCGTTGTTCTCCAGGATGGGGGTGAAGGGTTATAATGGAAACTCCGCTCGCCCCTGCTTAATCAATACCGGGGGTGCCCCAGCACTTGTACAGCCTCGTCTGCACCCTGATTGCTAATTTAATAATATGCACACCGCCAACTCTTGTTTAATATGCAGAATCAAATTTGTATAAGTTGTATTATCGCGCGAAACTCACACACCTCTCAAGTTTCCAATTTTTCATTCCTTACTTTGTCACATGAAGTAACATTTATATTCTCACTTTAAGTTATACGAAAAACATTAATAATGGAAACGTTCAATGACATAAAAATATTCGTATTATTTCTGAATGTAACATTGTTAGTTTATAGTATGTAGTTCTTATACGTTACGTATCACAATTCTTATATGTACCTACGACTGCAAATTATTTTCGATAAATTCGATCTCAACATTTTGTGAAATCTTATTTGTTAAATACATTTGTATGATATATACATATGTAGTCATATATAAACGGCAGAATTGAAAATGAAACATTATTTTACAGTTTTATATTTGGACCCAGCAAGAATGTATATAATAAAAATTAAAGACGGGTTTAACTTGCTTAAATTCCTTTTATTTTTCTAATTTTATAGCGTTACCGGTTTCGACTCCATCTTGAGTCCTCTTCAGACGCTGTGGACGATTGAGTAC
>JAWQRP010005703.1:0-10425 GCA_033557875.1 Quadriops clusia
ATGACAGTTAAAAGTCAAGAGTGCGATTTTTTCTTTAATCGTCAATAACTTCGTTAAAAATTGTCACAGAAAAATGAATTAAAGTGGAACACATAGAGAAATGTTCACACTACAAACTGCATTTGGAGAAATTAATCGAAAAAAATTATTGAAGTCCGTGGACTTGTTTAAATTTTGAGAAATTTTAACAAAAATGTTTCATTCTCGTTTCTTACATGAAAAATTAGCGTTCCTTTTAAAATAGAAACTTTTAACTTACAGAATCAAAAAGTAGGGAGATTTTCCTTGAAAATGATATGGAAAAGATTTTCGTAAGATCATTTTTCTCGGAGTTACACAGTTTTGAAAATGACCGAAATATTTGCTCGCTCGTAGGTGTTCCTTTAATTTTGGACCCCAGTTTATTTTGTGAATGATGGTGGGTAGGCAGAGTATTTCTGATAATTATAAAACTTTAACAATTTATCTTTAATTTTTAAACTTTGTTTACTACAACCAAATCATTTTTCAGAGTGTAATCCAAATGAATGGCTTTCGTTCGTTGGGAGATGAGGAAGAAGTTGAATTCGAGTGTCAAGTCTCCTCAAAAGGTTTAGAGGCCACGAAAGTTACCGGTCCCCAAAGCACACCATGCAGAGGATCCCATAGGCGACCAACATCCAGAAGGAGGTACAGAAAAATCAGGTTTGTACAAAAAAGACTAACAGAAAGATGTAAATTCAAAAAGATATTTTGAAAAGTACAGAATTTCAAAACTAAACACAACAAATACTTTTTTTTTGAAAACAACAAATAGTATTTTGAGATCCCAGCAAATGTTCTTACTAATTTATAATTAAGACGACGTGAAATACTTGCAAATAATTTATTTATTTTGTAAAACTGCGCTACAAGTTTCTAACCTCTACTAGGGTCCTCATCAGGCGCTTTTGTCTATTCAATTAAGTTGGACATCAAAGAAACAAAACCTGTTTTGAGCTTAAATAACATATTAGAACGAATTAAGATTTAGTATTATTTTGGATGATTAAAGATTAAACTTATAATTCTCTTTATCTTTGTGGTGATGGATTCTCTAAATAGAGAATCATACGTAGAGAATCCATCACCACAAAGATAAAGAAAATTATAAGTTTAATCTTTAATCATCCAAAATAATACTAAATCTTAATTCGTGCTAATATGTTATTTAAGCTGAAAACAAGTTTTATTTCTTTGGTGACCAACTTAATTTAATAGACAAAAGCGCCTGATGAGGACCCTAGTAGAGGGTAGAAACTTGTAGCGCAATTTTACAAAATAAATAAATTACTTGCAAGTATTTCACGTCATCTTAATTATAAATTATCAACAAATAGTACTTTGAATAATTTCTCAAAAACAATCCTCCATTCATTAGACAATTTTAATTTTCTTTTCGAGAACAACTTTAATTTTGATTTAGTTGTCATCGAATCAGGATATTCAAATTATATGGTGTAAAAAGCACAATTCCTGACCAATTTTTTATTCTCAGTAAAGATATAAACAATCATGACAGATTGTTTGAATTGGAGTCATAAATTTAATATAAGAAGACTTTAATATTGTTACATTTTAAGCTATTTCATTTCCGTTGAATGTAATGTGTAAAATTTTCTGTTCAATGACTACATAGGCCTGATAAAGACCGCAGGACGAAACCGGTAGCCCATCGAGAATAAAAAAATTGGTTAGGAATTGTGCTTTGTACTCCATTTAACTTTAACTTTCTTTATAAACCAAGCCAAACATATTTACAAGTGGTAAAAAACCATTTTTCCAGATGCTACAATTGCGGCGAATTCGCAAATCATATCGCCGCAAGATGCACCTTAGGGCCCCAGCCGAAAAGATGCCACAATTGCAAAAGCGAGGCCCACTTGATCGCAGACTGCCCCACAAAAGTAGAGAAGAAGACGAAGGGCGAGGGGCAACAAAATGGCACCACATCCACTGACACGGAGTGCCACGAAAGCGGTACTTCGGACCAACCTGACGACAAATAGGACTCCTCAAGCTTCTCACCACCTGTGTTCAATTACATCTTTAAGCAGAAAACTTGCGCTCTCCTTATTTTGTTATTAATCATTTTACAGGGTCTTTTCCGATATTTTGTTTGTTTTGACTATTCGCTCATAACTAACTTTTTGTTTCTTTTATTCGGGGGTAAACCTGCAGATATTGTTAGAATTTGATAGTGCCCGTAAGACTGGATATCACAATTGCAACAATGCAATTCCCAGCTTTCGCGCCGAAAGTATGCACAAAATGCCGAATTTTTCATCGTTCATAGATCGACCATACTTTTCTTAATCATTCTCAACAAATAATATAATTTGTGAAAGAATAACTTTCATTGTTTTGCAACCTAAATTTGACATGCTTATTTATAGAATTTTTATATAGGCATATAATTTTAATTGTAGGTACTTAAATTTAACAAAACCCAATGGTATCAAATTGTACTAAAGAAGGTTCTGGCAAAATAACTCTTTTTAACAAACAATTCCAAAGAAGTGAAACGCCATTTCTCTTCTGTATATAGTAGAAGTTTAGGAAAAAGAACACTAAACCGAACGTGTTCTATTATGTGCATACTTTAATTATAATTCTTATTGTTTTATCTTAACCTTAAAAGACTGATTTCTCAGGAAGTAAAAATGAATTACAAGTACTTTAAGATATTTTTTTAGTTTTAAGTTAATTTTTTAATATAGTTTTTGCAAATGCATTTAATTCCAACATGCATGTGCAAAAATAATATGACAACAAAGAAATTTAACAGTTGCATTCTTTCCTTCCATAAAGATTGCACTTGTTAGATAGTTTGAGCCTTTTATGTTGCACCTACTGCCAGATTCTAACAATATGACTCAAGTTGGTAAATGGTCGCACATTATGTGCCAACAAAATGAAAAATTTGACAAAACCTTGGCTAACCGAAGAGCTACAAACTATACCACAACACGAACAACATAAGTCGCGAATTGCTCCAAGCATAACGAAAGTCTGGGTTAGAGCCAAATTTTTATAAATGAAAATCATACCATTTTTTTCTCGTTTAATTAGGTAATTCTTATCGTGTAAACGCCGATATGTGTTTAGCTTTCCTTCAAGTTTGTCTTAAACATTTCTTTGAGTAAAGTTTTGTATGACCAAACAATGTCTTCATTTTGCGTTTTATTTAACAAAATTGCCTCGTGCAATAAAACGTTTGGCGATACAACAAAAATTAATCGAATTTACATATCGAGCTGTGAAGATAGACGGAAATTCTATCTCTCAAGGGGCAAGAACCAGTGACTAGCTTTAAGATAGCTCAATTTATTGCTATGCTGGGCCAAATTCTTTAATACTTTAGAAACGTACTGTTTTAAAGTTTGCCACTTAAAAAAATCTTTCTTTAAAATTTTCCACTAAAAAATACCTTTTGTCAAATGGTTTACTGCTATTAAATAATTTCAAAGTCGTTCTTACCTTTGAATTATATCGCGCAACTATTTTCGTTTCATCCCTCGTTTATTCTAAATTGGTACGTAAGATTGCATGAATGGTATTGAGTGAATTGTTCTTGCCTTATTTGTTCTTTTTTTGTAAAAAAAACAGGAGTTACCACATTATCAAAAAATTCGATGGTGCTACCCACTCCATTCGGCGTGGCGTATTCCTACGTGATGCTGGTTAGTCATTTGAAATTGAAAGTTATATGTCCAGTTTTATTGAATAAAAATTTTAGTTTATTACAAAATTACTATTTACGCACATTATTGCATTTAAATTATTTTCTAGATTCTAAGAGAAACAATTCAAACTATTACAATATTAATTTTTTTGGCGTTCATTTATTTAATTTGTAAGTTTCATTTTTATTTTTTTGAACGATTTTAAAAAGTAGTGGAAATTTTAAAATAAAAAAAAGGCGACCACATTCAACAAGGAGATTTCGAATTTTAATATCGATTTTAGTTTCATTAGCATTTTCCGTTTATTCACTTGGACCTAAGGAGTTAGGTTCAACCAGAAATGACATACTACCTCATTATATTTTAATTGTATTATTATAGTTCCTAAATAATTATTACGTACCTGCACAACGCAATGTTCACTGTAACAATTCCATTGTACCATTAATTTGTATTTGTTCCAGCAAAGAAATTCAAACTTTGTAGTTGATAGTTGAAAATAGTATGGTTCAAAACTATTGTACTTAAGTATTTTCTTAGTTAACCTGTATTTTTATACTTAGACGATGATCTAACAAAACTTTAACCAAGGGAACAAATACAATATCCTAAGATTAAGGTTTAATACTGTAGTTTTATGTTTTATGTGTAGTTGACAGTTCCGATTTGTTCCACTGATGTATTTTGTTTAGACTGAATTTTGTTGCTATACTCAGGGAATGCAAAGTTCAAATTTAAAGAAATACATATTATCATGTACTTGTATGTGAAGTTTTCAAAATATGAATATAATTAGGTGGTTTTGTATAACATTGTTTTATTTTATACTATTTACTCTTAACTACCTAAAACGAGAAAGCGTGTTCGTTTGAGACGAACTTCAGATTTTTCATTCCGGGGAAATTTCAGGAATTTTGCTTAGAATGGTTTTATAAAGTTTTGCAATTTTTTTATCTTGAAATAAACAAGTGTTTATTTGCGATATTCAAATTTTTTAGTACTCAAGTTGAACCTTTGTGTAAAAATGTTGAAATTAAATTCTATATCAGATAATTTCAATACGGTCAGTGCTTCGTCGAGTGCGCATTAGGAAAGATGATTGTATGTTCGTTTAAAGCAAGATAAACTGATTTCTATCAGAGCGAATAAAATGCATCTTTATTTAATCTCTGTCTTAATGTTAAGTGCCACATTAGCAGATAAGATATACGTCGCAGGAATTAGGTTTTAACAGAGTCGAGTATAAATAATAAAAGTTTCCCCAATGGACTCTTATTTTCTAGTTATTTGTTAAAAATGAAGTTGTTGTTGCTGTTAAGTTTTGTTGTTTCAGGCGCGTTGGGTCAATTGGCCTTTAAAGGATTCGATGTAGCTGATCCTTTATCGATTTCGGAAGAAACGGCTAAATTCTTTAAAGTTTTGCAAGATTGGTGCGAGCATGATCGGTAATTAAAGAATTTTTGTTTCCATTTTTTGGTATCTGATTGTTTTGTATTTTGTATAGGAGTGATACTGGTAAGCTCGAAGCAAATGCGAATGCGTATATCGATGAACTTTTTAAGTACATGGGTGATTTCCTCATTAACCAAGGGTTGGATCCGATGCAGCTTCCTGATTTTGAAACGTCATTTGAATGGGTAGGTACATTATAACAATATATTAAGTATATTAGAAATGAAATTGTTTTATATTAGAAGCTTTTCTAACAATGTTATTTTTGCGTTTGTATGTTATGTCACAAAAAATATAATTTCCAGGAAATTTTATTTATTACGTACCACGGGGAGTTAACGTTCAAGAAAGGATGGTTGAATGACTTACACACAATCCAAAGAAATGGAGACGCTACTATAAAGTACATTGCTCAGATGTTCCATATGAGAGTACCTGTTAAATTCTCTACTCTTTTGGTAAGTGATTCTTAAGACGTTAAATTATAGCATATAGGTATGTAATTATAATGTGATGTTAAGTTAATTTAACTAGTAAAGAAGTAAAAACTCATAAGCAACTGGAAATGTAATTGATTTATTTGTAATTTCAGTTCAATTATGACTATAGTGCGAAATTTATGAATCTTGGTCCATCGGGTGGATTAAATGGACGAGTAGAAGATGTGGAAATTTATATGGATTTCGTGATTGATGTGAAAGAATTGGAAGTTATACTACAAGATTTTAATATCGAGAAATCGGGGTATGTATGATGAGTTGTACAATCGTTTAAGCGTAGCATTATTTTTATTAATATTACTATTGTTTGTATTATACAGAACGATCAACTTGAAGTGGACTGGGAATAGTTTGTTGGACTGGTTGGCTAACATTTTTACTTCTGTTACAACGTCATTGTTCCATGGGATAATAGTAGGAATTATAGACAGTTTTACGAAAGGCTTCATTGACAAGCTTCTGGTGAAAATTAATGAAGATTTGCAAAATATGTTCGGGTGATGATGCATGGATTGTTTGGAACATTGTAACTTAATTTATTATGTTAATTTTTTACCTACAATCAATAAACACGATAACATACGATAAAAACAGTTTTTATTTGTAAACAAAACAAGAATGGAAAAATAAAATTACAGCAACTTGAGGTCTACAGACAGAAAGGTTACATTTTTAGCCCCATTTTTTGCCTCCGCTAAAAATAGATAGAACATTGTTATTTTTCATATCAATCTGGAGTTATTTTTAATGTGATTTTGTGGAGAAACAATTAAAAGGTACTGAAGAATACTTACTATCCACCTCCGCCTCCTGGGCCACCACCACCATAACCAAAGCTACCAGCAGAACTAGAACTTTGTGAAGATGACCAAGATCCAGTTCCACCGCCTCCGTATCCTCCTCCTCCTCCTCCTCCTGGGTAACCTCCACCACCACCGCCGCCAGGATAATGTCCTCCTCCTCCTCCTCCTGAAAGACAAGTTATAGAATACCTAAGGATTTCAGTTTTTCAGAAGTTATAGTATTGTGGGTATAATGTTATACGTAACATATCTTTGTGTGATAGTAAGAATGGTTAATTAGTTGATAGTGTATTATTACCGCCTCCGCCAGGATAAAATCCACCGCCACCTCCGCCAGGATAGTATCCGCCGCCACCGCCTCCTGGATATCCTCCACCCCCTCCAGAACAAACGGCACAGCCTCCTCCGCCTCCACCTCCTTTATAACTTGGAGACCTTTTCGCTCTATCCTTAGCTATATTAGGATTTTCCTGTGAAGAATATGTATTGTATATGAATAATAATATCATGTATAATAATAATAATATGTATAATAATAATAATATGTATAATAATAATATGTATAATAATAATATGTATAATAATAATATGTATAATAATAATATATGTAAAATAATAGTATGTGTAACAAATTATATAATGTAACGATGTTATTTAGTTCATTACATCAGTTTGAAGATAATAAAATAATAAACTAAAGATTAATAATGATAATAGCCACTTAAAAGAATCAAGTGAAACCATATACTCTTCCCATAAATTATGATCATAACAAATGGGTATTATTAGAAGAATGATTTATTAAAACTACGTTATGCAAATATTGTTTGGTCTTTTTTAACCTTGAACACTTGAAACATCGCTGTTTTTTATGGTAGAGTTACTGATTAGTTTTTGTTATTTTTGTTTTTAGGTTCTTTTATTAACAAGATTCTTCGAAGTGGGGTGCGCAAAAAATTCGGCTCAAGGTTGATTACCATAATAGATCTTGGTAAAAGATTTACGTACTTAGAAATAAGTATGAATACTTTTACATACACAGAAATACAAATAGTAAATTCTTATGGTTCAAGTTTAAATTTTGCGAAGAAAGCAATAAAAAACTAATAAATCTATATGACTAAACTGGACTCCAATCCTTAGACTCTTTACTTTCTTCTTGAGCTTTCAGTTCATTTTCATTAAAACTATTTCTATAGAAATCAATATTTATTCTACGACACTTCGATGCATGTTTGCATACTATATATTTCAAGACTATTATTAAAAATCAAAATCAGTCTATAGATTGATAGTCTCTATAAGGGCTACTACAAACAGCAGATAAAGTAAAACTACTCAAAAAGCCAACACTATAAATATTGGTAAATATAACTACAACTACTCAAGTAGTTATTTGAATACTTAAACTTTAATCGGTTAAAAGTCTTCTTTCTTGGTAATGCGTGCATTCAGGAACAGTCGCAGAATTCGAGTTAATAGTTAAGGAAAAAAGATTAAGTATCCCAAAAATAAAACAGACAGTATATTTATATGTACCTGTAACCTCTCTGGTGCCCGAGGATTTTCTAAACTTCTAGGGCCTCCAGATTTTCCAATGTCCTCAACTTGAGGGGTTTCACCAGGTGGTCCATTGTTAGCTCTAGCTGTTATAATAGCTAAGGGCCTAATAATAAGTAATCCTGTTTCAGGATGTTTCTTGAAATCATGGGATTCTATGCCATTATCTGGGTCATCCTCGCTCCTGCGGGTCAATTCCCTGGGGGCACCCCTTAGAACGTTCACAAGATAAACTATTCCAAATCTCACAGGCCTTCCTGATCCTGGGATCTCCTCAGCTTGTGAATCAGGAGAAACATCATCTGGGATAGATTCCACATCCTCCGATTGGCACAACACAGACGCCACCAGCAGGAGCGCCACCAGCAAAGGCGCCAATGTTGATCTGAACCACATCTCGTGGGCAATAGCGAATATCAGGTAGAAACACAATTTATATGTCTGCTGCTGGTAGGTGGATAATGATTAAGATTACTTCTCCCGATCGATTATGTAAGGCTCTTGTAATTGCAGAAAAGGCCACTGAAAAGTCCCCCGCGGTCGACGGACGTGCAGGTCGTGGCACGTGATCGTTTTAATTGACAAACTCAATACTTGTTTCAAGCTGGTCGGCCGTGTTGTCGATCAAATTTGTGTAAATAAAGGTACAAATCATGCCGCAATTAGTGGAAACAATTCATCGGAATAATAGTGTTAGTAACGGAACTTGGAAAAACCGTTCTTTATTTATGTTCCATTGCAATAATGTTAAGAGTTACGCGATGATCTTTGTTCTTATTAGTAAATAATTATTATAATATTTATATTGTTCATTAGTAGGCATTGTTTTTTTTGTTCATTTTTTTCTCGTTTGCCCAACAGACTTACAGAATTTATTTCGGAGTAACCAATAATCTGCTAACTAGAATAAAACATATTATTATTTTATTACATTAAGTATCTATGTATTATATAATAATTTGTGTTAGTTATTTATTAGGTATATTAATTATATCAAATTCTTGGTAAAACGTTAAGTAATCTTATATGAAATGATAAAATTAATATGAAGTATCACTGCAATTATGGTTTCAAACAACCTCACGAATTCATCTTAATACGAATCAATCAGAATACATCCATCAAGAGAACTAATCGCTATAACATCAATCGTTTTTCTTTCCAGGTATGAAGTCGTATTTTATGAAACAAGTTTTTTATGTAAAGAATGTTTAAAATACTTTGAAAGACGACATCGGTCAACATTACCCTCTGGGCAAAATTATCAATACTGCCCCCCGGACAAAATTATCACATCTTATTTTTACGGTGTTTTGTTTCAAAGTTTTAGCACACATGTAGTTTTAGTAATCCAACTAGGTAATATCAAACCGGACATTAGTAAGTATGCACAATTTGCCTCGATTATTCTTTCCCAACGAGAGTGACCTTCCCTGCGAACAACACAAAATAAAATTCTGAGTGAGCCCATGCCACACGGAAAAAACTGGAAGTTAATTTGCTTGTAATTAGAATTGCTTAGTAATAAATGTAAATTTCTTAACTAGTAGCGTTAAAGGATGTTTGATTAAATCATACACATGATTATCTTAATGGTGTTTATGTGCTGGGAACAATGCCGACAGCACCTATGGCATGAGGTGTTACAAAGAGACGTAATAATTCTATTAGCGATTGGTTTCGCGATCGTCATCGTCCAATGCCACATTATGTAGATAATTCTAGATTATTGCACAGAAAAAAAATTCGGGGAAAAATTACCGAGTTCAAGCTGTTTGATGCACACCTGGAAGGAATCAGTATTATAGCTGCGATTGGTAAAGTGTGAAAATAGATACGGTATCTATTTTCATATACGGTATTAAGGTATGGTATCAACGTATGGTATCAACGTATGGTATCAACGTATGGTATCAACGTATGATATCAACGTAAGGTATCTATTTTCATAGTGCTCGCTGGAACTTGGACACCCGATAAAGAAGCTTATCGTAGGAATCAAATAACAATCTTTTTTCGAGATTGGTTATTATTGAAATTGTTATTGCGACTCATTTTTTCCGTGGTATTAAAATAAGGTGAGTATCAACAAACACCTTATACTTACAAGGGAAGGGTACGATCATTGGACTCTGATTTCGGATTGAAACTAGGTCCATTTGATTGGTTGCATAAAAATATGAAGATTTGCAAATTTTTACGGGCAATGAGCCATAGGCGTCGAAAGTGGGTGGGGGTTTATAGTAGAAAATCACATATTTGTTTTATTTACAACTTGAAAACTACCAGGCCTATCTATTTGAAACTACATATTTAAGACTTTTATTAGGTGACCTTCTTATAGACGAAATTTGAGCAAAATCAGATTATTACAGGGGGCACTTTATAGGGCACCCGATTTTGAAA